>JABFQM010000169.1:0-48457 GCA_022816865.1 Zelostemma sp. ZL-2020 | reverse complement strand
CAAGAAACCCTAGGTCAATCTTGACTTTGAAGCCGTCACAACTTCAAGCTCGTATCAAGGCGGCCGAGTAAATTATCGTTCAACCCGGCAACGTAGTAGCAACCACATCTCATAGATTTCATACGTTTCCTCCACGAAAAACGAGATCATAACCGACATTTGTTATCATACGGCACACCCTGATTGTCCCGTGAGTCGGATTTCAATGCGGCGCGAATCCGATCTCATAACATCGCGAAAGGCCATCACCTCGCGTAATTTATGCATTCCCCTTAGACCAGGTTTCAACAGTATCTACGTGATGATGGTGTGGAATACGTCTCGAGGAGACTCTCTTTCCTTTCGTTCTCCTCTTCTCCTCCTCCCGTGTTCGCAACATGGAAGAGAACTCGGGGCAGTTGTATCGTCGCGGCCTTGCAATGCTGCCTTCTCCCTCGTCCCACTACTGCACCGTTGCATCGGCAACAGCAGCTCTCGCTGGAACAGAGCGGCAGCAGCGCGAAGCCAGCGGACGAGACATTGGCCTACCACGCTCGACCTTGCCAGTTCGTTACTCTCTTACGCTCTCTTATGCGCGCTTGGCCACGCTATATCTGCCCATCTTCCTGTGGCCGTTCTCGCTCCACCTCCCACCTCCGATCGCGTCATCTTTCCCTCGCTCACTCATCTCATTTTCTTTGCTCCTCTTTCCTTCTTTACGGTCCACGTAAGAGAATCACGCTGCCACGTAACTAGCCACGCCGCTTCGTCATCGCGCGCTCTCGTTTATTCTCGCCTTGGCGCTGGCAAATGACGCCAAAGACGTCGGCGACGACGCAACTGGCCATACGAACTCGATGTTATTAATCGGGGTCGTCGGGCGCCTGTTAAAAAAGGCGGAAGGCCTATAATTACGGCTGGAAAAAAAGGGAAGCCGCCTCGTCCCCGGGGATTATTGATACGACGAACACGAAGCTTTGATGACCATTACCCGCTACTGAAATTAATACCCCGGAGAAACATATGCTCCCCTCTTGTTATCGCTTTTTTTCAACATTCGACAAAACAGTATTAGATCGAAATCTAAGAACGTTCCGGGCTTTGTTGAAAAAACTACCACCATCTCGCGTAAAAGTGGCCAATCGAACTGCCACTGGCAATATACCGGCCTCTCTTCGTGGAGAATCAATTTCAAGCGAAAGATCGAAAGCTTTCTTTCTTCAGGCTCGATGCCGATGGGCAAGCAAAGCCTGTGTCAAATCGCTCGTCGATATTCTACGTCAGTAGCAGGAATATCTTGTCGGTGGATGGACGTCGGGGGGCGCTTAATCGCGGCAGGGTGCATTGAACCTGCTACTCTTCGCTTCTACGTCGAACGCATCCGATGCTTATAAACCGTAACGACACGTGAAACTAACGGACTGGCGTAGGAGCCGATTTACACTACCCAGAAGCTCCATCTCCGCCGGACAGGATCCGAAGGATCTTTTAAACATTAGGAGCGACAACTCGAAGGCTCTCGTAAGCCGCAGATCGCGGTGCCGCGATTTTTGCATCCTCCTTCGAGAAGACTCTTGACATTACCCGGCAAAAGATCATCCTACGTTTTTTTAAACCAAAACTTGATCGGGCTTGTACGTTAATGCGAAACAGTCATTCATCTTCATAAAACGAAATATCATAGGTTCCTAGAACAGTAAAAAAAACTGGACATGATTAGAGCCGATCAGGCACGGTCGGACCAAATCAAACACGATCAAGGCTGATTGATTTTTTTCCCGGGCGAGGTGGAAAAAAACAAAGCGGTTGAACATGACAAATGGTAAAGCTGGGTGGCCCCGGAACCTGTTATTGAGACTAATCAAGAGGAACCGATTTTGTATCGGCACAATCGACAGCTCCGTGATCCTTATCCTTATCACGCGACGTCGTAAAACGAGGCCGTGATTAAGTTATTAGAATCAGTCGAACGCTTTCGCGAGTTCCCAATGTTGAGCACGGTTTCTCACCTGTCGGGAACGAATTACGAGCTGAAATGAAAGACTCGCGAGCGAGCGAGCGAGAGCATTATTCGCTCGCTTCCGCTGTTGGCTCTCGATTCGCTGTTGCCTTGTACCTTGTCATTCTCGAACGACGATTGTTTTTTTCTAGCGCCACGTGGGGTTTGATGCGCGGGCGCACTCTTATTTCCATGCGGCCAGGCAGAAACGGAAGGTATGTAGCCTCGAGCCTCGGCAGCGCTCTGACCTCGCCATAACTCCTCGTTTCGTTCTGTCGATACATATCTGCAATGAAATCATACCGGAGATCCCGGACCGTCGATAATCTTCAATCTCTGGCATGCCACGTCACGGAATGTTCGTAAGGCGGAGAAATAATTTTACCACGCGTCTCCCCGCGATTGAGACATCATTCGAGCATCGATTTCGCGAAGGAGTCGAGCCGAACGAGGGAAATAAAGGAAAGCTTTTTTTTACGACCGCCGCGGCGGCAACCGCTGACCTAAAACTACTTTTATTCATTCATATTACGAGTTGGAGACTTTGAATGCGACTTGTTCCCGGCGCAGGAAGCAAGGGAAGAGAGAGGAGAAAGAGTAGACAAGGCGGAACGACTAATGCACCGATAAATACTGACGTGCGTCAGTGCGCGATTAGTTAGTATGCGTTTGTAGCGAATAAACTTCCAATCAGCCTTTCAAGTGCTGCTGCACATTCGACGGAAAGAAAGAGTGAGGGAATCTGCTAAGCGATCACTATGCCTCGCTTCTAATATGGTCCATGCGCCGACCATTAACGAGGAAAAAGGAAAAATGGATACGAATACCAGAAGCGGCGTATACGCGAGTTTCCTCATAGCCGCGCTACGAGGAAACCAAATCATATAAACGTAATCATCGCTAATGGCTACACGAAATACGTACGAAAGAAAAATGCGTAATTACCTTTCTCGTACTGTTATTCCGTGCCAATTTCGTCGAGAATGCACCGCGGATTTTTGCCAAGTGTAAACAGTTTTACCGCGAAGTAAAATAATTATGCGAGGCGTTTAGAAATTGAGTCGATTCGCGCGACTTGTCATACGACTCGGACTATCCGGTCGGAAAATTGTAACGAGTTATTCGAGGTAACTGTACTTGCCGCAATCCAACACAGTTAAGATGCGGAGACAAAAAAAGAAGATTTATAAAATATTTCATACTTCATAACTGTAATTAAAAAAACCTTACAAAATAAGTAAATTGAAGTCTGCGCCTGAATTATTAATGGCAAACCTGATGAAGACATTTATATAGATATTAAATAATTACGGAGAAGAGATTAAGGAAGTCGAAGTGAAGGAGAGTTTTTTCGTGCATTTCATTTTCTACGTTTTCCATTTTCCCGATTTTTCCCCGAGCTTTTGAAAAGAGCGAAGGAAAAGCGCCGAAACCGCGGCTGTTTTTCTTGCTTTCCCCGAGTTATTTTTACTAGAACGTCCCCTTGGAGAAGACTACGTCTAGACGCGAGATCCGCTGGGAAAATCTGCGAAAACGGAAGTGCGGACAAGATCCAGGTCAAGGTAAAAGTATTCTCAGCTCGAAAAGAAAGGTAGGCTCTATCAAGATCGAGCGCTGTGTACACGCGTATAGCAGCGGTGTCAAATACACCCCATGCAACGAAACTGACAGAGCAAACTCACACGAGATAACTATGCATCGCTGAAAGTAACGTCCCTCAAGCGGCAATATTTCGTATGTACCGTATATGCCCAGTAAATTCCACTGCCTCAGAGCGCGCTGATTTTTAAGTTGCTTCCGCGTACAAGTCTCGTAACGCTATCTGCCTCGACTCGAAGGTGGTACCGTTCGCACGTGCATCGTGTTTTCCGCGTTTCTGCTCACTTTGCGAATGCCGCTACGAGATGGTCGAGGCAATGACCCGAGGAATGGAAAACGTTGAAAGCGTTTCGCGGCCGTGTAGCGCGACGACGCGGCGGAGGTGCCGGATTTCGCGCCTCGGAACAACCGAAAGAAGTCCAGCAACCGAAACACGCTGCTCGTGAAACAGTAAAGACCAAAGGGGAAATTCCTATGAGCTACACGAGCATTATGTCAATGAACACAATGAGGCAATAAATAGAACGTTTCAGGAAGCTCTTATCTAGGGATATCTCCGAGTGTTTGAATAGGGATTGAAATGAGGATTAACGAGCCTCGTTAGCTCGGCTTTTTACCCGACAAATGATTCAACGGTTCGAATTAACGAGCAATTAAATGCTCTGTCCAGATCCGATCCCAATACGATCCCAATGCGCTTTCACGCTCGCGGTGGAAATGACGGAATCCACGAGGATAAA
Organism: Zelostemma sp. ZL-2020; assembly: GCA_022816865.1. Classification (NCBI taxonomy): domain Eukaryota; kingdom Metazoa; phylum Arthropoda; class Insecta; order Hymenoptera; family Platygastridae; genus Zelostemma; species Zelostemma sp. ZL-2020. The sequence goes on along the minus strand of JABFQM010000169.1, from coordinate 44,140 downwards.
GATCGGAACTTCCTACCTAATCAAGTGTCTCCGATTAGGGTATTCCCGCTGAAAACCGGTGCCGACTTTTCAAGCCACTCCTGCATCGACGAACTGGTAATCTAGTAGCAGAAGCTTAGCTCCAGGGTCAGTCGAAGAAGCCATAATTTCAGCTCGAAAAGTTTATCCTCCTGTCTGATCAAGGCAACCAGTGGTGACGCTCCCCTCATAATAGACCCGATGAATTTATCGGTGTCGCAATCTTAAAGGCGAAAATTTCATCGAAGCCGATCCTCGCCCAGCTTTCTCTCTCTTTCATGCGCTAGCCTCTACTTAAGAGTTATAACTTAATCCCGTGTTACGAAGAGAGCGTATCGCATAAATGCAATATAATGATGCCCTTTGAAATCTGCTTTGACGATCACGCGGACATCTGGTCCTTAATGTAAGAGGTGCGTTACGCAAAATATGAGCGGCCCGCGATAACGATCTCGCAGATTAAATTACAGAGATAGCGCACGCGGACATAGGCCCCGTGCCAACGCATTCACGCCCCAAGAATGATGGGGCGAAATTTGCGCTAATAAGTGCCACCGCCTCCGCGACCTTGCGCGACGCTTTCTCGACGTTAATAACAACGCGAAGCGGAATTGTGTCATCTACATAATCCGTGAGTTATATACGAGCGGATTAAAATCTATGAAACATTCGTAATGCGTATGCCCGCGGACCAAAGTTATTTATCGAGAGCCAATTTACGATTGGAACAAAACCGTGGCGAATCATGGTTATCGGAGCAAATTTCCAACCCTCTCGGCTGTAATGAGATTTTTTATAATTTATCGTAATGCCCGCGTATCGCGTTCGATTAAAAAGTCTTGAAAATCAATTGTCGAGGCGTTGAAGCATTTTTCAGCATCGATACTAACAAAGACGTTAAGACGTGATACGTGGTCAGCTTTGAAATTTGCATGTATTAAACGAATGCATGCAAAGTATAGGTTACTAATGCGGGAGATTGATAAGCTTAAAAAATAAGGTACATTATGGCCAAGCGAATCTAATAAAGTTTCCTCGGCCCTGAAAACTTCGCTTCTGGGCTCCGAGTGGAGAATCAATTTGCCCGCGACTTCTGAGGAAGTATCATCGTTTCGACGAATACTTCTTTATTCGTGTCTATTAACGAGTAATGGCAACGTTCTCATTGCGAGACGTACCGGCTCGAAAGAGATACAACCAGTCTTTACGAGGCGCCTTGCATCGGCGCCAGACCCAGAATTACCATACGCCACAGGCTAATTCATGGGATATGTAATGCTCCCTGATGACAAAGCATACGTATCGTGCCCTTGGATACCCCTGGCACGCCATGCTTGCGAGCGAATGGATTCGGAAAAAGATCAAACCCAATGAACAGTAACTAATAGCCCCACGCTGTTCTATAAAATTGATCGAGCGGCGTAACCGCTCGTCGCTTGAGAAAATTCGAGGGGGGCAATTTGTGCGTTTTATTCTTCGAAATTTTTCGAATTCCGATGTTTGGATAAGGCTTTTGTTTTTTGTACTTTCGCTGATTGTAAAGACGAGTAATAAAGCCGTAAGAACTTAACGATTGTAAACGCTACGACGTGACATTTAGCGGATCTTTGTCATTGTTTTTTTTCTTTTCCATTTCTCGAGTTTGAATAATTTGTTTATTTATTGTTCGAACGGCGAACGAGTGCCGTTGTAAAACGCGCGGTATCCGTCGTCTTGTATTTTCATAAGTTGAGAAATGAGAAAAAGAGGAGGGCAAAATAATGGCTTGGTAGTGAAGCCGCTGCTCCATTAGGTAATCCTTCTTCAAATGAATTACTCAGCGCAAAATAGAACAGTGAAATGATGCGTAAGTAGATACAGTTTTTCTTATCCTCATTTGCAGATGTTATGACACAGCGCATTTGCCACTAACGTCGTAAAGAGTACTTCTTGCTGCATAAACACGTGTACTTATGGATCATCAAATGATGTGCAATGTCCAGACATGTTTATTAATGGCATGTGCATTTATGAGGTTGATGCATCTTCGAGACCGGCATGCAATTAGAAATAAATCATGTCTCATTCTAATATCTTCCAAGGAATCAAGTGTTTCAAACAAAGTAATTGCAAGCTCGAACGAAAACCTCCATGTTGACTCTCGAACACGGGGAAAAATGATAATGACAGCGCTGGAAAATTCGCGAAAGAAAATTAATTGGAAGGAGAATTTCACGTGACTGAACCATTTATTCCGAGGCTGAAAAATATTTAAATCGAGAAGCTGAATTACTGCGGAGATTTCAGTAAAGACGAGAATTCGAATGGAGAAAAAGATAATGCTGTTTTTAACGAGGTTCGTCGTTTCGAGAGCAACACACGGAATCCCAAAGTTACGTTCGCTCGAACAATCATAAATCGCCGGCAGAATGGACGAAAGAGCGAGAGCCAAGCAACGAACGATCCGGAGCACTTAGCGAAATAAATAACGCGGAGCAGCCTCTTTGTCGTCGATTGTCGAACTTTCTCCGCTGAACTGGTATAGAAGCTCAGTCCCGTGTTTGACTTTTAATTTGGCCCGTGTCTCTTTCCGACCCAAGTGTCACTCGAGTTCATTTCCAAACAAAACCGAATCTCCGAACTTGGGAATATTAGTGCAAAATTTGAGAATCGTAAAACGCGTGACACGCGACCACACAGCGTTTTCAAGTAACTGCAATATTTTTCTCGTTGCACTTTCACATTAATGCGCGCGATGCACGCATCCATTTTCAGGCCACAAGTAATGGGACACAACACACTTACGGGCCCGCTGTATTTTACGCGCGGAATGCCAGGACGCGTCCGCGGTCTCGTGTAAAGTATGGCTCAATTTGTTAAAGCCTATGAAAAAATATGGCACTCCAAAAGTGCCGGCGATAGGGGCTTTTTTGTTATGAACAATGTTATGATTCACGGGGGCGAATAATAGCGCGATTAACGACCAATTCATCGTTCAAGAGATTTTCATTCAACGCTAATTGAAATACAAAAAATGATGAAACTAGATTTATTCTAAAATTACGGTTTTTTCGCACGGGCAAATTTTTCACACAACGGTGGAATCCGTGAAAAATATATCCGTCGCGCGATAACGATTTCTTCCGTCTCAGCTCGTTCTTTAACAAGCGTAAACTACGATGTTCGCACGGGATTACATTTCGCGCTTTATTTTCATGTCTTCTTGAACAAACAACGCATCACTGAATCGCAATCAAATTATCTTCGTTACGCCTCGAAGCAGCGAAAGGAGAATTTGAATTTCAAACCCTCCCGAAGAAAGCTGTAAAGGAGGGAAAAGAGGATCGAAGGTTTCTCTTTCTTTTCGATATTCATATTGCGTAAAATACAGGGTTTATGAAGGTTCCGTGAGCACGAGCTGGCAAGGGTAGCGAAAGGTGCGATTGCGTGCGCGAGTGGTGCCTAAGAAGTCTCACGCTCAGGTTTGATTAAGCGGTTTGTGGCTGGCTCGGAACTCCTTAACGCGAGTTCCTTGCGATTGGGACTACGCAACTTTCTCGCTCGGATGATCGTCGTTGCGCATAGCGTGTACAATATGGACATATAGAAAAGGTAATTACGCGAGTCATATCACCGCATTATTTTATGATAACGAGTCGCTACGAACGCTGTCCAATTAGCGAAATGATTCGCACTAAAGTCTTCGGGCAATCCCGTAATGAAAAACGCCAGTAAGTATACAGTTATGATGGGAACTTTAATTGACTTCCGGTGATCTCGTAAAAAATATCTTTCGGACTCCACGGGAGGTTGTACATAATTCAACTGGCCACGGATATCGTGGAAAAGTTATTATTAAAAGTTATTAATTACCCGCTAAAATTACATCTCGATTGTGCGCCGGCGATTCGTGCGTTTAATTTCGACTTGTCCGACCACACCGAGTAATTTCTACTTAAACCGAGAAAGAAAAATGACGGAATCGCGAGGTGCGTGCATCGAGCCGATAATTTTCGAATTATTTTCAACGCCCGATGCCGTTGTTGACGAAAACGATTCAATTGACACGGCGAACGTCATTCTCAAACGAACAAGTGCTATTCAGAGCAGAAATAATTGAGTCAAAATAATACCGTACATTTCGCGTTTGCTTTAAATTAACGTGTCGTCGATATCGCGGCGATGCATCAAATCCGTCCGAAATTGCACCGAGTTGATGCATGGGATGCCATCGAAAACAAAACGCTCGTTTATTTTTTCGCGCGACAGATTTATCAGTTTTACTGCACTTGTCGCTCAATTGATTTCTCGAAGGAAAAGAAGACATGACGAAAATCTCCAAAGTTTTCGAGCGAACCCGTGGGAATAATTAATTGCGTCGATTAATTACTTCAGCTTTGTACTTCGTGGGAAACGCGCGCGTAACAAAATACGAAAATCCATCACAAACGCGTACTCTGGGTCGTAAGTTCATGTAACTCCATAGCACGGTTCCAATACATAATACATTGTTTTACAACGGAGTAGATTTATGGATTACCAGATTTGACTATGCAAATATTCGCTGGGAAAAAAATATAGGTAATCTCATGTGACGAGCGAGCAGTCAATGATTTATTGCCGCGCTAACAACGTAAACGATGTTCAGCATGGATTCGTCTCGTAAACACAATGTTTACTGCACAATTAGTAATAATTGCGCTGTTGTTACGTTAAAAGCCACGGTTTTTCATGACCGCTAAAAAAAATTTGACGTAATTTTCATTGCCTAACGCGACTACGATCGATTTTCACGTCCACGGTTCAAAGAGAATGAAAAAATTACACATTCCGTTGATTTCTTTTCGACATGTCAAAAATTAACACTCGCAAATCGAAAATCGTGATTGTTTGCTTGCTGCAAACAAGCGAGGATTCGACAATTACGTTCCGTCGATTGATGATAAAAGTCAGCGGGAAATGAGAACTTTTCTATTCAGGGCAAGTAAAAGGATTCTCCGAGCAATTAAAGAAATTGCGTCGTAAATCGCGGGGACGCGGCAATTTCGTGGAAAGACTTTTCTGCATTTTATTCAGTTGCATTGTATATTTATTAGATTCGCTACGCAACTACCTAACGAAAGGCCACTCCATTTCAAAATAGAATCGGAGAATCCGAGGTGGAAATCTCGAGTGGGTAGTTCTCTTCCGGAGTTTAATTTCGAATTCTCGCAATTGCCATCACATCGCTTCGAAATTTCTCGGTCAAGTTCCCTACAGAAAATACTTGAAACAATACTCATTGCTCCGATTAAGATGGATTATACTCCGACGAGTCGCTTCGCAGCTTCATTTCCTGAAAATACGGGACTTGGAAAACAGGCCGAGTCTACAACTTCGGAAAAGTCAAAGAAAATGCGCGTCCTTTTTTGCGAACAAAGTTAAAAGCTTGTTGATTTAAATACGATTTACAAACAAGCCAATTAAATACGAGTTTGATCAATTGAAATAACGATCCATTTTTCGGCTCATTTTTAGTCGGGTCAGGTAGGAATTGAAAACTGCGGTCTAGGAGAAGAGGCGCTTAATTAATATGTACCATTAACTGTGTCACGAGTGAATAGCTTTCAAAGTGATTACGGATTATTAACTGAAAGAGCTTGGAATTAATGTGATTACCTTTGTTGCTGTGACTGTCTTTGTGTATTATTTCCCAATCGCACTGCGAATCGAGTTTAGCGCTGTTAGTTCAGATTGTCCCCGATACTGATTCGCGAAACGCGTCAGTCCGTAGAGCTTGGGGAATAATCATTCCGGCTGTGTGTATACAAGCTTCGCGTTGGCAATGCCACCTTGTGGGTATAGGAATTCGAACAACGACGAAAATACTGCAATTCCGATAGATTATGCATCGCATAATCCCTAATAATATAATAACGGAACACCGGTATCCATAGTGACGCGAATCAAGCGTAACGAGCGTCGTATCAAATTCGACTGACGAACGGGCCAATAAATAACGAGTCCCGCGCGAAATAATCGGCCATTCTAAAAAGAAGGAGGTCACGTTCGGACGCAGAAAAACGTTTTGTATCATTGTCTTGTGTTTTTCGTGTAGCTGCATCGACGTTGCAACTGAAAAGTGGTAAAAATCTCGATGGAAATGAAAAAATGTCGAGTCCTGACAGAAATACGTGGACTAATACCCGGGGAATCGGCGAGATCTTTGAAGAGTGACACTTAGTAGTAATACCGACTCGCTTGGACTCGCGCCAGTTTGCATAAGAAGTGCGCATCTGGTACAAACCGAACACACAACTTGTTTCACCCATGTCAATACGGCCTGCTTCGTATTGTAAATCGGACTTCATGCTTTACAAGGGGATATAAGAAGAAAGAACTACGAATACCCAACGACCTATATTCCCAACATAAAACCAATAACGCGAAATTTTTCTTTGCGAATTCCGATAACAGGAGTACGCAAAACACCAGGCCAGCATTTTCATGCATAATATAGGGAGACCCTACACGTTTTGCCACTTCCGCGAATTTTATTTTTTATCCCGCGCAACTATTTAGAAAATAAAACGAACTTTATTCGACGGTAAATAAAGTAGGAATTTTGACATGGAAATCCCGCGAGTATGAGTACGCTATAAAAGGAAATGATTGAAAATTCAGCACGTACTTTTCACTTTAAGCCATTCATCTAAACCTCATCAACGATACATTTTTTATCGCGTATTTTTTACGCTTATTGATATCGTTAAATTTCTGATCGAATGGGATTTTCCATGATTATTTAAATCCTGTCAAAATTGTTTGTGGTGCATGTAAATGGGACGAAAAAAGCTCCAAGTATTTTTCCTGGCAACTGGATAAACGTCGGAACTGGATCCCTTTTTCCTACACATCTACAAGGCACGGAATAATTCAATTACTCGAAACCCTCTCCTCTCTTTTACATCGATACCAGTGAAAAAGTCTATCGCTTCGAGCCATTTTTCAGTGAAATATGACTTTAATCCACGCATTAGAAAATGAGAAAGTGAACATAATTTGATTAGTATCGAGCTCCAAGCTTTTCGGTACAATCCTTCCATAATCACATTCCTTATCCGTCGGAAAATTGCATATCAATTATAAATTTTCCGTCAGTTAACTTGAAAATTCATTGCAGATTTAAATATTTTTTGACAGGAGTTTCTGAACTTTTGCATTCGAGAGAAACTGAGAAAACATTAATTTTCCTGACAGGCAAACTATCAATTAATATAATTCATTATTCATTGTATTTTTGTGAGGTGGAAACTTGTATTGGCCGGTAAAAACGCAGGAAACATAAGACGTCAGAGTCGAGTAGGAATAACATCGTGAAAAGGTAATAGGATCATCATCAAATCTAATTATTATTATTAGCAACTCGCATCGCTTAATTATACCTATGATTAAACGGCGCAAGTTTCTGAGCATTTTTAAATTACACAATCGGCTTGGCCATGTCTCATCAGGCTCGGTACGTGACAGGTTACAAACAGGTTAAACGCTGTTGCTTTCTGATTATAGTAATTTATTTCTGTATGGATCCAATATGATTCCATACGAGATTTCGTAAGTTGAAATTGCTCAGGTTTATGTAAAATACTAGCTGCTTGGAATAAAATGCGAGTCAGTCGTGTCATTGTACCCTGGAATGAAACGAATATTCCTTCTACTATTTCGTCGAAATTGTAAACGAAAGTGTAAAAAAGATTTCTAAATGATAATGCGCGTCATGGAAATACGCTTCCATTCCTTTCGGCGCGCAAACTTTTTAAATCAACTCGGGATTCAGCGACCTCGCGCGACCAGTGAGTTCATATCTCAAACGTGGAGCGGTGAATATAATTGAGCTTTCTTTTTCGCTCCAGAAGCCACGTTCTTTCATTACGCGGAACTCGCTTTTAGCGCTGGCGAAATTTCCATAAGAACACTTCGGAAACATATTTTCTTCTATATCATTTGCATTTTTGACTGAGTTCTGTTCTTAATTCCAGCTATGCCAAGATTCTATTGAAATCTTCCACACGTTTACAAACAACGTTCGAGTTGTACCAGCTATTCACGAACTGCATTTTCAATGAAAACTGGATCCAGTGGAACCACACCCGTAAGTACTAGTACACGGCACTCCTCTTTTCGATCCCATTGTTCAACAGCCCATCGAAAAAGTGATCCCGCGAGTAATAGTTACAGAAATGGGCTCAATATAAAATGATATCCGATCGGCAAAATCTAGTTTAATGAATCGGAAAACGCAGTCGAGGATTTGCTTCTCCGAAGAAGCTGCACGCTATTTCCGAGGAAGTGAAATTGAAAGACTTTCAGATCTTATAAGGAGATTACCTTTCAACGGTAGACCTTTTTGTAATTTTCTACGATCAAGCTCGCTCCACCAATTAACAAATCATCTCGGTTTAAATTTTCGTGATTTCTACGCAATCAATCTTTTCCAAGCGGTATCGAAATTAACTTCTAATAGCTATTTTTCTCGTCCAACACGCAATCCAAATTGGACATTTGCAAACCACCTGAGACTTCGAAACTTCGCTGAAAAAAAAACCGGTTTGATTCGTTTGAAATTGGCTGAAAATTTGAATGAAAACCTGCGTAATGTCATGGAATTCCTTCGAAAATACCCGCAGTATATTTTCCCGTGTCACTTACAGTGTCACTCGGAGAAAGAAAAGTCTAGTGCGTTCGGCGAGACGAGGCCGGCGCTACTTGAGCGACATCTGAGCTGTGAAAGGAAAGAAATTGGGAATTTCACGCTTCCGTTGACCATTCTGGCCGCGCTCTTGTATAGGTGCCGCTACATACACGCGTTCTTCGTGTAAAGAACTCTCGGCCCGTAATGGCCAAAAGGGTAGTTCGCCTTTCGATTTCGTGAAGGACCCGTCCTCGATAACGCTACCGCTGCTGTATAAAGGACCGCGCTTTTTCACCAATTTCAACAAAGCATTCCAAAGTAATTATTTCCTCACAAAGCGGAAATTTATTCTCTTGATGAAACGAAAACGCGAACGTCCGAAATGATTTGGCTCAACAGTTCTGTCGAGTATCAACTTCGAGTTTGAGTTGGTTAAGAATGCGAGCACAAAATTAATTGGATTTATTCTCGAGTAAGCTCGCATTACTAGTCTTGAGGTGTGAATTGTCGCTTAAAACGTGTTCCCTTTAATTTAAGCTTTAAGACGACCAACTCTTAACTGTTCAAAGTAGAGTCGGCACAGATAAGTTTTCTCCTCCGCGAACTTCGGACTCGTTGTTCAACCGTTCCTACTACACGAACCAACAAAACCGGAAATACTTTCATTCTTGGGTTCTTCAAGCTTTCCTTCAGTTTACCGATACTACCCTGTTTTTAATGCTACCGGAGCCCGCTTTCTTATTAACTTAATTAGGGGAAATAACAAAAATCCAAGCACCAGACAAAGTTTCCGTGCTTCTCGCTTGTTCATTTAGTTAGTACGTTTCGAATCCGAAATTACAGTCTATTGTACGGTACTGAATAGACCGGAAAAACTACGAGTTTAAATCTTGTCGTAATCATTTCTTTTTCATCTTGTTAGGCAAATGTTTTATCTGAAGAAAAAAAGGAAGTCGCAACGCTCGGTCAATTACAGATTTGATGTAATCAGTTTCTCTTTGCACTCTATGCGGTAACTTTTATAGACGTTTTATAGACCTCAAAGATGTATAGAGTCTAGACCAACGACTCTAATAAACTGTTTATAATCATACAGTACAGGCTATAAACACTATCACACGTGGAATCAATTGGATTCAATCAACGTTACGGTCTTCTTCCGAAGTGTAAAAAATGCCGAAACTTAACATTCTCATTTACACGCTCAAAAATATTAATAGTCGTAATTTGACGCGGATAAAAACCCGTTGGGAACATTAATTGAAAGCTTCAAGTCGTTGAATTAAATCGCAAAAGGCGAAGCGACGTTTAAAACGAATCGAGTTTTCATAGCAATAAGATCATTCCACTTCTGCCAGCGATGTAAATTGCCAAAAAGCATTGTTCGTTTATTTATTTCCTAGCTTTTATTGGAATTGTCCGCAGCAGGATCAACCATTTGTCTAATTGTTTACCGCTCGCAATTATTATTACTGCGCGGAAGGAAAAGACAAACGAAAATAAGGAAGATAGTGAGACGCTTAGATGCACGCAAATAGTCTGGCAACGAAATTGCGCTACTTGATTCCACGTTCATTATTTTTATAATTACTTTTGAACGTCATTCCGAGATGTCTACCGGGTCGCATCTTCTTATGAGTTTTTGAGCAGAAATAATACTCTTACATTTATAAAGTTTCGCATTAAAAGGCTCTTTTAGAGACGGTATATCTTTTATATATAGTCTTTTCTACTCAGGAAAGTGTGTGCAACTCACGTCGGTACGTAATTTATTACATTGAAGTTACGCACGAAAAAGCTTTTCGCGGGATGAAAATCTCGCGCTTTTGAGAAATTATAACAATCGGATATTTTTATCATGAAAATATTAGAGCCGGTTGTAAAGTTATCGAAATTAATACTGCTTTGATAATAAAACGACTCGTGGCGATTAAAATGTATGCATCCAAGAACGATTAAAATGAAATTAACATGAGTATCAAACTTTGAAAAAAGCAAGCAACGTTCAACGAATTATCTCGCATTGCATTATAATGGGATTTCAGAGGTAATAATCCACAGTTGTGCTCGGAGAATACGATATTCGGCGTATTTTCAGACTGTTCCCCAAGTTTGTGGAAGAAGATGGGAGAAATGGGGAATTAGAAGTTTTGCAAATTACGCAATGATATGTTTACTAAAGAGTTCCTCTATCACACGACGCAGCGTTCATGCTGGAATAGAAGCAATTTACTCGTCAACTATATTCGTCAAAACTTTTGAAGTGCAGATGAAGTACAGAGGAAATCCGTGAGTTTTGCTCTTCAACAATATTCTCCCGGAAGAACAAATCTCCAATTAATGATTCCCAATTTTCCAGCATAAAAAACACATGTTCATGCGAACGATGCGGTAATTACTTTCGAAACCACATAATAACTATTCCTATATCATTTAAATCTGCGCAAAAGTCTAAACTATGGAATAAAATTAACGGAACGTATCGCGCATCGCAATAAATTTATATCCGCTGAAACGTTGAAAGCCATAATCGGCTTAAATAGTGTTTAAAGAACGAGAAATCAGTGAAAAAATGGCGCTCGTCGAGACGATACATTAATTTCCATTTTGCAATCGATGTAAACAAACAAACAGCCCATAAGAAAACTGGTCAGCGTTATCAATGGCACGTAGCAGGTAAAAAACGCGAATGCTGGCAACGTTTCATTAAAGATGCGTGCCTACTTCCACGCACTATAAATTCCTAACCAGTTCCACTTCCTGGTGAAGCGACGATTAATAAAAGTGACAAAAATGTGCCCCGCCGTGAAAAAAGAAACGGTTGGAAAGCGTCTCGGTGTCGTCAACCGTGCTATCCAGCAAAGAAAATTGAGAGATCACGAAATGAAGCAGAAATAATGCGGCAACGATTAGACAGCGAAATGGATGGATTCGACTCGGAAATTATAATTTCCAAGGGACGAGAGAGCATTTCTCGAAGCCTTCGGAAGGCGTTCGTCCCGCGGAGTAATCATGCACGAAGCCGGAGCTCGGGCGAAGTACATTAATTCTCTTTAAGCCGGACATTTATATTAATTCGCTATTATTAATAACGCTTAAATGCCTTCGTCTGCTCAACTGAGTACTGTTTTGACCTTGGATTGACGCGGACGCCGGCTGCCGTGTAAAGAAGAGTATTAAATTACATTTGGATCTGCTCCAGAGTCAAAGGGACCGAATTGGAATTAGCAGAGAAGCGGAATGCGGAGCTATGGCGAAGTCGAAGACTCGGATGTGCAAATGGACGACGCGATGAAAAGGAAACACGGCTCATTCCACCCGTCTGTTTTCGTTAACCCATCCACGTGCCAAGGTGAGCATTTTTCACGATCAATACTGTGACATCTGTACGTTTATTGCCCCCGCGTCGCTACATTCGCGGAATAATCCAAGTTTAAGTGCACCTCGAGTACTGACTAGCTTCAAGCGCGAGAGTGAAAACGTATTAGAACCAGTTTTAGAATAATTCACGCTCCAGGAACAAATTACCTTCGCAAACAAATGTTTCAGGAAGTTTGAACTACTTTGGATCGGATCCGAACTGGTTTTAAACGAGTCCGGCGAACTAGTTCAAACCAAATGGAGATTTCGAATGTTCCTTGGATATTTTACATTCCTTCGCTTCGGTAAATCATATGTATAAGCATGTATATTTTGCCCATCATTTTCATCGGTAGTCGAGTTAGAACGCTGCGCATGAGAACAAAATTGATCTCATGCTGGGTAATAAAAGAATTTAAGAGCGATAAGGCGTTATATGATAGTGTCGAGGTATCTTTTACGCTGGACATTCTTCCACGTTGCAGAAGCAAGATTCCATGTTGCTACTGCATTTGACTCTGCCTGGGAAAGCCTTTAATCAAATGTGTTTTCCCATGAATGAACGGCTCTTCCGGCAACATTAAAAAAAAGCCTCGTATCATTATTTCCCGGGAGTTTAATGCGGAAAAATGCCTATTGAATTTTCTCGGGATGTAAAAAAATCTTAACAAGGTCCACTTGTTTGCGTTTCATCAATACGAGATGCGAGCACGGTGGTGCTGCGCTCGCAACCGGTTTCGTATGCATCGCTATTTTTTCTCTAAATAGAAACAAACTGTTTGCTCTTAGTCATTACACTTCTCTCAAGATGTACATTACTAGTAGCTACTCGCTGCTTAAGACGATTGAATGTGATGGGCAAATGTAAGAATGAAACAGACGTTCTTTGCACGGCCGTTTACTGCATTAATCAGTCACGTCACGCTAAAGTACGTTACACCGAATAGAGCTCCCCTGTAGAAGACGAAACAATTTTACCGTCTTCATTAACTTGGCCTATCTTCTGGCTCAAGTGACTGCATAACAAATTTCATTAACGCGGGGACTTTTTCGGATACGCGTAAATATAAATCTTGCTCCTTCGTATCGCGAGAATTTCCGAGAGAGAAAAGCCGATACGAAATCATCTTAATTAGTATCAAACCTGTTTGAAAAACCGCTTTGGACGCATAAAAAATGTATTTTTCGTACTCACAACAGCTCCAAATCGCGCGAACTTACCTGGAACAAAAGAAAAGTAGTCTCGTTATTTCAGTGGGTCGAAAAAAAAACTACGGGTTTTCCCAGTTTCCAAATGTTTTAGTCTCTTCAAATTGATGTCTTTTTTTTCGTTTTTCGCGGTTAACGTTGGGGCATTAAGAAAAAGACGAGGGAGAAACAGGAAAGAAGTAAAAGGAATGGATGCCCAGCTTCATCTCTTGAAGTTGCTTCAATTTAGATGGAAAGTTTAGGACCTCTGTACCGGAGAATCCGCACACAGTGACATTCAGTCTTTCCAGATCATGGATTTCTCTCAGTTTTAGAAGTGAGATTTATTTTGGAATTTGTACAAGCCGAATTCACGTGGAAACTATTTCCAACGTACGAACGGTACTTCTCAAACGAATTGATTGGTTTTAACTTGCGGGGAAAGAATTACCGAAACCTCATAAATGCAGTTTATTCGCCGAGGTGTCTCATTTCATTTCCAAAGATTCATTCCAACGAGGGACTATTTTTTTACTCCGGGACTTTAATCGAAAGTCTATCAATCCCAAGGAAAAAACGTTCAGTTCCAATTACTTTAAAATCATTAAACTCTCGAATCGCGAGTTTGAGTACATAATCAATAGTCGATGTTTGAAACACTCGCCTAATGATTTTGTAAAACAAGATCGTCCATGCACGAACGTCACCGTTAGCACTTAGGAAATCTTGGAGTTTGTGGTTTCCGTGCTATCAAGATTTCCGGTGACTGTTTCGAACTCTATTCTGAATTGATAATAGGTGTGGTTACAAACACCAATTTGAGTTACCAAGGCAATTCGATGTAACCAGGGATGCCAGGGAAATAAAACAAGTAATCAATTATACGACAGTACTGCAGATCCTTCAATAATAAAGCATTGAAATCCGGAGCAATTGAATTATGAAGATCTAAAACTTGCGCTCTTCAAGATCATTGATAATTTCGCGCAATCGAATTACGCAGCGCTCGTTATTGCGATTAATAATACGTACTATGTCACTGGAACGCAACTTGTTAACAAAGTCATGGATTAGCAGGATCGGCAAAATTGGAAACTTCTCAACGTCGCGTAAATTTATTAAAAGTGCAACAACAACGCAAACTCTGCACTTTAAAAAGTTGCATTTTTAAAGGAAGTTTGTTGCGTCGATCGGAGAAATTATTTATTCCAGTGCCGGAGTAATTTCATTATTTTTCTGCAACGACAAGTACACGAAACTTTACGTCGCTAACTTTAAATTAAAGAGTGTATCATTTATCGTTGGGAATTCACGTCATTTTTCCCAGTTTGCGTCGCAAAGAATTCAAAACATACGCAGCCATTTGCCAAGGTCATTTCAATGTAACCGATCGTGCGCATAAAAGTCTTCGCCCTGGAAAGATATTCCTCCAGATCGGCAAAACACGGAGCAGTGCAAGTAAAGAGCGATGTAAGAAAAGTGCTCCTATAGATACAGTTGGTAACCTGGGATATATGCGCAAGCACGCGGGACCGTTAATACGTTATCTTGTCATCTTTGAGTTCATGCGGGACTCGGTGTGGCAGGTACTGATTGCGACCCAGCCACACGAATCAACTCGGCGACCACCAATGTTTAGTCCCGGCATTACCCGAGTCGAAGCCAAGGAAGGGGGAAAAAACGGAACAACCAACTTTTCGCGTTTTTTCCATCGCTCGATTTTTGTCGCAAAAGACAGTTCGAGAATACGACTTGCTCTTCAGTTTTTCGAATTGAGTTATGACTGGACTCTCCCGGTTCATTATAATAAACAACAATCTCACTAGTGTAATCTGCAATCTTCACGTGATCATCGTCGAATGCAAGCAGTACAGCGTAATCAAAACTTGTCAGCATCTCCGCGTCTCGGTGAGGCGAGATTTTATCTCGCTGTCAGTCACCAACTACAACTTTTTTTATTCTCCAAAGCCTCATATTGCATAGTAAGCGCAGTCAATTGTGCCTCACCCGCGGCGCGATTATCGTATCAAAAGTCTCGAGCTTTACACTCCACTTTTTCCCTTGCTCGCCTCGCTCGCGCATTTTCATCGTTTCGTTAAGCGAGCGATGTTTATCTGCTCGTAACATTAATTCACCCAACAAATATATGCATATTCATTTATCGAGGAGCGAGCATGTAATGTTGGCGCGGTCGTTTCAAACTTTCGATTAAACTGCGTTTCTTTCCCGCGGGTACTTAAAGTGGCCGGAAAATAGAGGGTAAATCTTGAGCGTATGAAGAACGAGAGCGGAAAAGAATAATTAAAAAGTGCTATAAGAAAAAGGAAAAAAAGTACGGAAGAAATGGTCGTGCGAGCGTCAGTCTTTCTGGATATTTCCACTTTTCCTCCATTTGCATATGAATCGGGATCAGAGAAGCGCACTGTTCGAAGATGTACGAAGCGCGGTGATACGGGGACAAACAATCGCTTGCAATTATGCAAATCTGAGTTTCAGTTGCAGCGGTGTCTTGGAAAAAAAGCCAGCGTTGCGGAGTGAGAGGACAAAGACTAAAGTGGGTAAATGAACGTCACTTCACGGGGTGATTCGAAACTAAAACCTCGCGGCGCGCGCCTCGTAAAACCTCCGCGAATTTCATTAGAAACATTATACTCACGCGGAAAAAGTACGCTCCAATTTACCCTGAAAAAATGCGTCGCGTCGACGATTTAATACAGAGGTTGTTTCGCTTCGGCGAGAGAAAGAGAAATGGTAATCGAGTTATTTGACACCCTGTACATGGATCCCAGCGGTTCGGAAGCGACCGCAATAGGATGACGGAATGGAAAAATCGAATTCACGACGTTATCGTCGACAACTTGCCATTATCCGGGCTGCTTCGATCCGGGACATCGAGAACAGCCCATCAAAACTGCCAATCTCTGTTACGAGCTGACTAAAAAGCTCATCCCGCTGGTCTACGCCGCCGTTCGAACCAACTGCTGTCACCGTTTTGACTCGCTCTCATTTGCATATGAATTCGAAATCTGTAGCGAAATAGATCGCGAAAGTGAGAGCAAGACCCGAACGTACTACGAGAGCAGGAATCAGAGATAAAGGGCTAAAGCGCATCAAAAAATCTGTTAAAAGTAGTCCGAAGTTTCGAGATGAAAAATCGTCATTTTTTCGGCAATAAAAGCGTCATAAATCTCGCGCGAAAAGTTTCGATTGAAATCAAGAATGACGCGAGTGAGGAACAAATGACCCGCTGGGAAATCCCGCGATTCGTAAGAGGCATCCGCGCGTATCAAGCGGACTGAGGAGTGGAAAACAAAGATGAATGTAAAGCGAAACAGAAACGAGATAGGTAAACGTTCTGGCATGGCCGCATTTGAATGCGTAATGCGACAATGTCCATAAATACGGGGCAGATATCGTGGCGCCTAGTGGAATATTATGGCAGCGCAGCTGTCCACTCAATTTCACGTTGCTGCTCTTTTTTCCCCTTTGTAACCGGATAGAATCACCAACGAAATGAGAATATTGCTGTCAGCTTGACGACTCTCTTTTTTCTCCCCGTTGTCGTGCCACCTTTCTTCGGCAGCTCGCGATATTCGTTACTTGCGGCATTGTCAAATACGACCGCGATCGCCGGAAAAAAATAATGAAACGCAACGACGTCACGGGATGATAAAGAATGAAAAAGCGCTGTATCGAATTTTCAGACCTGTTTTTCCATGTTTCCTCCTTTCTTTTTCCTCTCGCGGTTTACTGGCAAAAAGCGAGCACGTTTTTATAATATTATACATGTACTAGGAAGGCTTTCCTCCAACCCTATTCTTTTTTTCCCTTTCTTTTGTTAATTTTTTCTGAAATGAATTTTAATGATGGATGTCATTATTACATCGAAAATTTGTATGTATTCCCATTGTGGATTTTGATAAATTCATTCCATTGTTGCATATTATCAGTATCCAAAACTACTCCGATTCAATGTTTTGCTTGTTCAATCGAACGTTCCATTCGCATTATGAACATTGATTAGTAATGAAATTTCTCTACAATCAGCGGTTGTAAAGAAATTTGAAAATTTTCAAACCTCCTGTGAACCAATGTTAATATTCGAATTATTCTTTTTGAATTCCTGAATCTGTCACGCAAACATGACGAACCACGCGTTATCGCGTATCTTTTAAAAATGAACGCAAGCGTAAATTACGAGGGCACATTAAGGGCGAGCATAAAAAGTGCAGAGAACGCCGGAAAACGCAGGAAAAAGGGAGGAAGGAAGAAATGGTCTTAGAAGAGGGAAAGGAAGTGAAACTCGGTGAGCAAAGCTGGGCGACATTTAGTGTAATCATTCCGACAGGCAGAAATGGACTCGCGCTTAAACTCGTGATAATAGACGGCGCATTGTGTAGCAACGTTTCGTGCGCGCGATCACTCATCGAGCCTCTTCCCTCGTCCCAAAATTCCGTTGTCACGTAATGTCGCGGCGATTGAGTTGATGAAACTCATCGAGAAAGGAAGATGGAAAAGTGGATTACAAAAAGAGAAATCTTTCCCCGCGAGGAAAAAAGATCCATTTGTTTCGCCGGGGTTGAAGTGGCTCGCTATTAGCCAACGTTCTCCGAGTTTCCTCACCGCCCGGGCAATTCCCTGGCTGCTCTTATCAATCACGCTTTTTTCGGCGGCTTTATAGGACCGAATCGTCTTTAAATGCCGCGAGCGGTCACTTCTCTCTATTTCATCGCTGGCCCATTGTATACTTTGACATGAAAAACAAGCCACGTGAAGTTACTTCCCAACACTTTATTCCATTTCCCCAACGTTAAATACGCCCCGTATTTCGGGACAAAAACGAATTGACAATTAGAAAAGTTGGGGCGTTAGAGAAAATAGAAATTCCACTGAACCAACAGTGCGAAAACGCGCGGCGCTATCGATTGTTTGCCCTCTCTTTACGAACGCTCATTTTCGCTTAAACGTGTCCACTCTCGTGACCAAAGTTTATTGCTTTCATCCCCGAAAAATATATCTTTCTACAATTCCCTGTTCACACAAACAAACAGAAACAAGGGTACAGGAAATTAGAATACGGGCAAAGTGAAAACTGATAACACTAAACGAGTAACTGGATGAGTGGATCGGAGTTGTAGCCGAACGAAATGAGATAGCCGATGCCGGTGGGATCGGCGTAGCTTGTAGCTCGGCTACATCGCGGAGTCGAGTCTCAGGGGATAGTTAGAGAGGCGCTATCGGCTACTCCATTGCTCGTCACAACGAAGCACACCGAACTCGAACAAAGCTCCGGTGCGATGCTTTTCTTACCGGCCTAATCTAGTTTGGAAGCAGCATTTGTCCCACGAGCTTTCAGAGTGACAATTATGCTAACCACTCTCGTCATCCGAGAAAGCGATATCTGCAATAATGAACGCCGCCACAATGCAACGCGACACTATAGGCTCGTGCTCGTACGTCCTTGTTTCTACCGGCCGTAATTGTTTGATCCGCGGAGATAAAATCTTCGCGTTTATTTTTTTGTCACACTTTGCGATCTCTTTTGCCGGCGAGATGAAAGGCAGCCGCGATAACGGCGGAGGTGCCGGAATCCGTACTTTTCGTACTTGAAAGAGGCACTTTGCGCGAAAAGCACAATAACTGGAACTGGTTACGTGCTCGAAATAACGAAGCCCCAGCTCATCTCGCTAACTGTGTGTACTCGAACACGAATACCGAGAAAAATGCAATGACGCTTGGGTCATTAAACTCTACATGGTTTTTTTTTACATTTTCGACGGTTTACAGACTCTATTTTCAGGCGATTAATGGCTTGTCTGATTTTTTGCATGAATCACTTTGCGTTTCTATATAATTGTTATTATTTAAATGACTAAAATGGAAAAGAGGAAAAAGCAAAAGTTATCTCTTTCTTTTGTTAATTCGACAATGGATAGAATTAATTTTAAAGCGGCATTGATTCTCTGGGAAAAACGAGAAGGCATCCCACGTCCTTGTGTCCCGTGGGAGCGATCGATCGCATTTTCCTCACAACTGCTTCCATTGGCCGTCATTGCACAAGACGATACATGAAAGTACATGAAAGATATTGACCGGAATTGGAGCGCACGAATCGCCCGTTCTGTTCCATTGTACTTTCTTATAAACCGAAGCAGAATTATCATGGGAAACGGTACATTTTTTATCACCGAAAATATGAAGATCAGCCGAGTTTGGCAAGAGTCAACAGTTTTCCGAACCGTCCGACGATTTTGTCCAAATACCGAAGAAACGAGCTTGTACGAGACTAGAGAGCGGTTGAATAAGAAATCGCCGACGTCGGCAAATATTTGAGGGGCACCGTTTCCAGACTGCACACGAACGTGCGCGAAGCATCGAAACAACTTCGAAGATGCGCCCACGCGACTTTTCTCGTAAACGATTTCCCCCTTTTTCCTTGCCTTTTATTGGGCCAGAAAAATGTGACAACGAAACGTCAATTGGCGACACAACATTTTCCATGTTTTTTACAAGCAAACGCTACCGTTTCCAAAGCCTTTGTCCCCGAATGATAAACCTCGCCCGAACTTTCCTTATAAAACGTTGCGCGATAGGGAAAGCATTTCAAGACTTTTTTCCCTTTTCGAAGGCGCTAAAGGCGACGTAATTTATGATTTCGGTGGACGCTAAACGATCGTGTCCCGAGCCTCATTTTTCACTCGGAAAAATATTCCCTGGCTTTAATTAATTCATTCGAAGGCAAGCTCCTTTCATTACAAGAGCGGAGCGTTGAAAATTCAATTTTGGTAAGTGTTAATTTCCAGATGTCTTGGGCTGGAGTCGGCATGCTACCGCGGTGTTGTGCTGATTGGCTTATGGCTGCCGGGGAACTTTCTGAGAAGCTGTTAGAATCTGGCAATATGTGTATACACGTACCCACCTGCAACTCGGAAGATTCAGCGTATTTCCATGCTCTAATTACCACGAGAGGAAAGTGCTTTCGGTTTATTTCGGAATTTCGCAGGGACATTTTCCAAGCGAGACAACGGTCATTTCGAATTCCATGGGAAGATTCGAAAAGAATCGAAATCCGAAATAACATTTTCAAGGGAAAAGAATCGAGGCGGAGAAAGGGAAAGCGGGCGGAATACGGGCTCTGAATCAATATGAGCGCGAGCAGCATGCGCGTTGCTGGGTTTGGACTTCCCAAATTGATATACCAAATTTGCACTCGATATTAAATTGTAGCTCGGGTCGGTAATTTGCATTTCCGCGATCGATCATGGAGACCAGAAACGCGGGAATATAAAATACAAGAAATGAAAAACGAAATTGAGGTGATTCGAGGAAATAAAACGCGGGGAAAGGCCATGCAACTTTTTACGAGCGGATTAACAAAGTTTTCGGTAATTTCGTGCTTGGAAGATAAAGCACGGTGGCTGTCATATGTTAGCTGCCTAATAAGCGGCACACGGAACTGTTGCCTCCGGCGACACAACGCAGGAGGCGATGTCACTTCGTCTTAATTGAATTGACCGAAATTAATCTCATCCGGTGCCGTCCTCAAACTTGTAAAATTCGGGCTCGAGAGTTTAGCCGGGAATTTCCGAGAGTGAAAGACGTGGAAACATCACGGAGGAATTCGTCGCTCGACGCATCGCGGAAATTAATTTGCATTTACGGGACTGGGGAGAAGCACTGGAAAAATTCTTCGTGCGACGAACATTTCGTCCCGCCTCGAGAGCTCTCATTCCCTGGAACGAACGCGCAATTGTCGTAGTAATTCGAAAAGAAAAAAAAACGATATCCACTTCCTTTTTTTTCACTTTCGAAATCTCAAAGTGATGAAAAAAAAAGGCCGGGCCTGTCGGTTTCGAAGACGCTCGTTCCTGAATTACCGTCGGCGCAAAGCAATTTTTTAATGATCGCTTTGCATAAATATTCAGTTAAAAAATGGCAAGCGGCATTGAATTCAATGCGATAGTAATCTGAATCGGTTACTCGCGCGAATACTACAATGGAATTTATATCTTCTAGATATGCCTGCGTATAAACCCTTTCCGTCGAAAGAAACAAAGTGCGCAGTCACTTTTACTTGATAAACGGAAAATTCGCCAATTCATTTTCCGGAAAAACCGCCCTAAAAATTGCTCAGGCTTAGCGCTATTTTGTACAGGTGAACATTCGCTACGAAAAAGCGTCAAAGTTAAGCGCGCCTTTTCATTTAAATACAAACTAGGATTTTCCATCGGAGCTACGCTTTTTCCTTTTCCCGCGTTTCCTCTTCCCCATCCGGTCCTGCCACTTTCCGACGCGTTTCAACTCTTTACACTTGAAAAATACAGCGGTTATTGCTGTGCTCATATACTCGGCGAAAGCTGCAGTTGCTGGCTGCTCTTTGCAAGATTCCCTCGTAGTTATGAACGCGCAACGGCCAGAAACGCTTCTAGACTTATGCCGAACTTCCTTCACAAATATTCCCATATTTTGAATGTTATAAATTTTCATACGAATAAAAAACCCCAGCCCCAAACTCCTTGCTTTCGTATTCGCGTGTTTCGAGGATCGAGATGAAAAGAAGACGCGAATAATCTAGCCCAGGTCACATTTTCGCGTGACAAAGCACTGCGGATGCAAATAAGTGTTTGACGAACTTTAATGATGTGATAGATAGCGTGACTTTCTAATTAATTTCGAAACACAGCCTCATTAGAAACTCAATAACGCCAGGAATTAATAAATACTTCAAAGAAGCGTATTATACGAAGCTATGAATTCCCATTTTCACGTTCATTCGCACTGGCATTATTTTAAACTACAAAGCACGTGGCGTCGAGAAATCCAAATAGATTTGCGAGATTCGTTTATAAGATTTAACTGTACGAGACCAAAATAGAGCAGCAAATTAGATTTCGAACTGAAAGCACTTGCCTGCGAGAGTTAAAACTCTATTTAATTTGAATCGATTTGCGAATTCATCGGAACCGAATGCTAAAAGAGCCTCTGCGCCAAAGAGTTTTTTTTCCAACACATCAGTCGGCCAAAGCCGATTGATTGCTGCAACCTTTTCAAATCCTTTCGCGAGATGTAATTTTTTTCCACCTCCAGATTTCCGCGGTAAACAGAAGTTGCACCGGGAATTTGAGGAATTAATTTTGTCAACTGCGATGTTTATTTCTTGCCAGCTCAGTGCTCTTGGGCTAGTGTAAATTTGGGACGAGTGTACTAAAGACCCGACGCATGAACGACGTCGGAATCCTTACATCTATGTTTCTCCTTGACGGAGCAAAGCGGATTGCCAAATATCCACAGGTTGTTGATTTCCCTCGCTCTGTGACAGACTGAGCAGCAAGAATATACATCGAGCAAATACGTCTGCCTCGACTTCAATTAAAGTAGACTGGAAGATACATTCCACTCGACATTTCCGCGATTACCATAAAATCAAAAAGTAAAGACGCCAAGCTTTATCGCGAATTCACGAGGAGAAGTTTCATCGTGAGCTCTCGTCTTTAAACGCAAGGTTAAAGGGACTGAACCTCTTTAATTGTAAATGATTGGAGAAGCCTGGATTGCGAAATCACGTAGCATGCAAATATATGGAACGCAATCTGCATTGTATTGTATACCAACAAGCGCGAAATATGAAGTCAAATTTGGGACACGAGGTCAGACAATGGTTATTCCGTGAGCTCTTTCCGTGAGAAATTGCTGCGAGACTTCGTTTTGTTTAACCCGAACAATCGCGAATCAAATGGAATTCTAATCGAGTAAAAAGGGAAATTCCCCAAGTTTCGTTGACAGGGATAATTAGTTTTCCGACTCCGTCATATCGCGACGAAATTTCTAATGTTAATTTACTTGGAATCCAAAGGGCATCGAGGCATCAACATTTCGAGCCGCGCAGCATATGCAAATTTAAAAAAATTCCATCTCTTGCAGTTTTCCTGTTCCGTCATAAAGCAGGATAATTCCTTTGGGTCCGCTCAATTTCTACGGTTGCAAACGCGCATCGAGGGCAAAGGAAACTCGCGGCGTAATTTTTATATCCAACGATATTTTATTGCACGCGAGCCGCGGCTAAAGTTTGCCAAAGTAAAAATGGGGTATTTTTAGGCTCGTCGGGACGAGATAAGCAAAGCCGGATTCGACACCGCAATAACCCGAGATCACCAAACAGATACGAAGGGGTTACAGGCGGAAGTACGTACTCGGTACTTGGATATAGAAATGGCTGCTGGGATGAATGCAAAGCTCGAATCTATCAATTTCAGCCTGGTTCAGCCGCGGGAGTGGGTTCTTGGTTGCTGCAGCTACTGCAGCTTCAATAATCCGTTGATTCGGAGGGTAAACATAGAGAGGCTCCAGAAGTGTATGGCCTGAGTCGATGGAGTCGAGTGCGTTCTGTACCGCACGGCACATTATGTATTCGTGCATACATGCCGCACCTATTTCCCCGTATATACCGATACAAATGAACCGAAGCGTCGATGTATTATAGCGCGGTGGTAAAAAATTATACAACACCTCGTACAAAAAGTTATACGAGGCACATGTGCGACGCAAATAAAGGTACGGGGTGAAAAAGTGAACGGCCGTAACAGCCCTCGCGGTGGACTTGATTTTTATTCGGCGACGCTCATCTTACGATCATTTATAGAAGCAACAACAAACAATTTCGAAATAGAAACTAACAAAATCTATTACTCTTTACTACTGAAACTGGCAGGAAAAATTAATTTTTCGGGTAAAACCCAATCGCGATTGATGTATATTATTTAAAAAGCTGCTCGGAGGTAATTTAAGGAGCATTCAACAATCGATGCTTTTGCCGAAGCGGAGCGATTTAACAAGAGTCGGAGCTTGATATCTATCAATCTATCTGGAGGTTTACAGACGCGGTTTATCAGAATCTTATGGAAGGAAACGTAACGTATTTCACCCGTCGGCTACATTTTCGGAGCCCGTAAAACGATTGCCATTTTCCATTTCTGTTCCTGATATGCACTTAGCCATTTCCATCATTTCTGTCATCCTCTTTCCACCCCGTACAACTTCCACCGGAAGTAGAAGCGGAAAGATATTATTTATAGAAATACAGGCTTTTTCCAATCGATGGAATCCTTAAAAAATATTGTACCCTGACACGTCCTTTCGCTTTAGTTATATAATTTTATTTAAACAACAATATTGCTCACGAGGGAGTTAAGGTCATAGGCCGTGACCCTCGTTTTATATGTATACGAAAATGTTACTCTCGAAAAAGTTAAGGACATAGGCCGGAGCCCCGCAAATTCGTTCTTGTCGTTGTGCTCGCCAAAATACGACTGATTTTTCTTCAAGTTCGGCGTGGGTTTGTAGATTCCTAAAAAAGTGAAAGCGGAGAGGAAGGAATGGGTTTTTCCAGCCAAAAAATACTGATTTCGCTTGTCTGACAAGGGGTGGAAAATCAAAGGACTGCGCGGGGGGCTTGGTAGATCATCAATCGTGGCCGTTATCGACTCCGGTCCATACCCCCGAAATAATCTGAAAAGATAAAATTCCGAGACACCTTTGTCTACGGAACAAATATTCGATACATAATTACGCTTAAAACTGTAACCAAGTATGGCCCAAGTAATGTTGCAATCCTGTGTAACGTCAGTCGAAGCTCGTGCCTTCGGCAAAATCCAAGCCGAGTGTAACTTGGTAGACACTGTGTGTCACTGATAATGTAACATGTTACGATGCCATTTCTGGCTGGAGATTTGACTTGCGAGAAGCGATAATAATGCTTGGATAACGCGATGAGGGATCGCGCATGTGATCCTACCAACACACCATTAACTCGCTGCGCGATCCTATAACGCGCGTCGCTTCACAGCAGCTATATAATACACAAGGCAGCTGCATCTCTTCCTCGAGAATAAATCAAATTGCTCAATTAATAATAAGATACAGAAGCGCGGAATCGTCGGGACGAGGAATTTTTCAATTTAACAAACGACGCCATTGATAGTAAATAATGACGTGGCACGGGCGCACTAAAAGCCGCGTTATTTCACTCGCGAAAATTTCCCCGGTCTCGGCTTTCAAATATTTTCACCACCGGGGAATTAAATTTACGACAATTTCGGGCTTCGTTTTCTTTGATTAGCCAAAAGGAAAAAGTCAGCGGGCTGTGTAAAGCTTATCTAGTTAATTAATATCGCGCGTTAATGAGGAGTTTGTGTATGTGCAAACTTTTAACCGCTCGAATATGAAGAGGACGTGAATCTGTACGGAGAAATTTGCGACTCAAAGGGCTCACCGACTATAATCCAGCTAATGGTGAGCGAGACAAAATTTCGGCGCGCTTAACGATTATTGGATTTTCCTATCCGGGCTTAACGAATCTCGGTACTCGGTCGAATTTCTCATTGAATAAGCGAGCGAAAAACTAGAAAGGGGATGTATGCGAAACAACGCAAAAAGTACTAGCTAATCCGTTTACACGAGTATTTCGTGAGGATTATGTAGATGAGTCTGACATTAACGTACACAATTAACTAGCGAATTTCTTACGTTTACTCTAAAGTGACAAATTGCTATTGCTACAGAATGAGGTTGATAAACTTTTTCTTTTTTCTCATTGTTTTACGATAGTTTCTCGGGATTTCCCCAACATTTTCATTACTTTTGGCTATTCGTTTATTTATATTACTTCGAAAAACCGTTTTTAAATTTTTCTAAACTCGAAAATTTGCAATCGAACATTGTAATAAACTACTGCCGATTATTCAAACCTACAAACACAATTTTTTAATCAATTTATGGTCTCTCAAAGTTCTCAAAATTTTTTTTGGTTTCATACCTCTGGCCTACTTTTACATGTTTCGGCATTTTTTAATAAAACAATAAACTTTCTATGTTCCAAATTTTCACAGTATGCGCAGAACGCTAGACTTAAACTTGGGGTTCGTTTGGAAAACGGTGTATTTGTTTAAAATATTAAATCTAGAGCTTTTTCTGCGTCCGACTTGATTTTTTTCAACATAAATTTCAAGTAAAGTTGACTTTGTAACATTAAATAAACACAAAGTTCAAGCTTGATCGTATCGTGTAAACTATCTCCCTGATTTTTCGCGATGTATTTTCATCACGAATTTCAAACGAAGTTGACTTGGTAAGATGAAATGAACATAAAGTACACGGAGCCAAGTAATAATTAAATGAAGCGTGTTACAATTTTTCTGTAATTGAGCGCAGAGCACACTGCCATTAATTATGCGAACTATGCATTTCTCAGTTGATACACCGCGCTCGAACCCTCCCGACTAGCACAGCTGTAACAGCGCTAAATGTACATAGAACGCTCAGAGCCTAGGTAAGCTCAAAGTCCTCTTACGAGTTAGCAAAGTATAACACTTCATACACAATCATCCGCTAAAGCGCCCTTCACTCCGTTAAATGTATTAACGAGCCTTTTATTTTTCGGGTAATCCATTAGCGAAACTGAAAAGCACAGTAGTGGCATGAACAGACCACTTTCGCTTCGCGTTTACTCCAACGACTCGCGAAATAAAATAAACACCGAGTTTTCGGTTGAACAACCCACGGAACAAAAATATGAAACGTATGAAAAATACACGGTGGAATTTTTTGCCGCGCTACGCGCTGCCGATAATAAATCATTGTCACGCACATCAATTTTCTTCAACGACACTTGCATTAGAGCACAATTGCAAATTCTCTACCATTAAATAATTTTCGCGATCAATGTCCAAGTTGATGTAAAATTTGTTGCGAATAACGAGTACCCTTGTTATTCGCGAAAGAGTTTCTCAGAAAAAGATGATTTCAAGTTTACTTTGAAGCAGTGAAATGTCGAGTTTAAGAGTGATAAATTTTTAAGGATGTAAGGAGGTGCAATTGCTTTGATGTCGAGGTAATACGCGATTTCGTTTGAAATAGAAACTTGTGGCGTAAAGTGGGCAGAGGAAGTTGAGGAGCAGATGCATGGCTAATTCGAGCGCAGGAATCGGAGAATTCCTCTAAAGGGGAATGACGATGTTATTCTGTTTCACGTGGAAAACGAGGTAATGATTGATGCCGCACGAAATTTGTAAATTCAACGGGAATCCGATCGTTTAATTACAAAGCCAGCAGTTACAGCAGTCTCGTTTAACGTGGGTTTAATTCTCGAATCACGTTGCGATGGAATTATTCCGCCGATTTTGAAAAGTAACTTTCCAAGTTTTCGATGCGTCCCTTGTACTTTGAGAAAGCAATTTCAATCCCATTTCCAACCCCAAGAGATTCTGATTCATACCGATTTGATTTTGAGAATGTCACAAATGTTGATTCCGTGCTGGAAATCGCGATGCTTTTACAACATAATAATTTTCTAGGAACGATAGCAAAAAAACACATAATTCAAATGTGTTACGAATACCACACACGTTCAAATGTCAATGCAGAAGTTTATCGAAATTACATATTTCATTGATCTTATTCAACACTCGTAAAATAAAAAAGACTTTAAAGTAATGTAGAACGGCCTCCAGAATTGTTTTCTCGGACATAATTACACCTGCAAAACATTTATTATAAAATAAAAACGATTTCAATGAAAAAAAAGGGTTTAAAGTGGAAGAAAATGAGTTTTCCCAGCCGATATTCGCGCCTAATGGGACGATATTTATCCGCACGTGATGTTTCAGCATGATTCCCATCAGACCACGCGATGGAAATCGCGTGATAAGCCAAGAACTCGGCTAAATTGTTGCAATTGTCCTCGAACGAATTCCGACCTCTTCCAATTTTCCATCTTTTCAACCTTCTCATTCATCAAAAGTAGTCTGAATTACGGATAAATGTGTACCTTCGCGATCGCATCGGATTCAGCGTCCGCATCAAATTCAAAGATCCGCGCCGCCCTTTTCTTTAGAAATCTTTCGCCGAGCTTTTCCAGCAAGGCCCTCGAGTGTTTTTGCTTGTTGAAGAAAAGTGGAAGACCGGAGAGTGCTGTCCGTGGATGAGCTCGAGGCTGCCGGAGTATACGAGCGTAATAGAAGGATCGGAACATTCTTCTTCTCCTGCTTTTTACTCTCGACAACGAAGTAAACCGACTCGAAGAGAGCCCAAGAATACGCCACACGACGATGAATAGATAGATGAATCACGGGATCCGCTCGCTTGTTACATCGTCACCTTATAATTAATGATGTTACGATACAACGAGCTTTACGTTACATATATATAATAATATAATTGATGAATCAGCTCAAAAGTTCAGAAAAGGCTTTCTTCGATTTTCAGTTACTCCGCGAAGAAATGCGAGCTTCGATTAATTCGTGCATCAACTCCTCCCCTTTATCAAATCAGCTGATAATGCAATTTCTGGAAGTTGTTTATAAAAATAACCGTGATCCCCGGAATGATTCATGGATTTCATCGAAACAATAATTTAGCCGGAGCTTTCATCGCTTCAAAAAGCTGGTGGGTACATATATTCAGAGCCTTACTTTCGTGTTATACGACGCGTCGTCGTAACACGACTGCTTTTATGGCTTTCCGGTTTATCGGATTTTCTGTTGCGGAAAATCCCTGTAATGTTTGCCGAGCGAAAAATCAGCACTAAAATACCTTCCGAGATACTAAACTTCTTATGCCGTTTTAGGGTGCATTATTTCCTTTCATTTACTTTATTGCTTCGCAGTCCAATAAACGAAGTGTCAATTTCATCAGAATTTATTTTACGCCAACGGATTTTCGGTCCTCGTAATTAGCGAGCGAATAAGTATATCGATCGAGAACGTTTACACGCGAGTATTAAGTATTGATGCCGCAAGCCCGATCCTTCTAACAGTATCATGAATATTAATATGGTACTCTGTAAGCAAAATCAATACTGTGTAGGAACATGTAAGTGCAGTGCGTACACGCGACTCTCTGTACCAAGACTCTTTTTGCCATTCGCGAATCAAGAGGGTTTGCACGAATACTTAACCCGATCCATAACAAACACTTAAAATGCATCGCATCGAAAGTGGGCGAATCGGTAAGCTGTTATACAAGCGGAACAAACAGAAATTCCGATATCCGTACACACTTATTAAATCCTCGAGTATTTGCATTCGCGAATAACCATGCAATCATTGCGGCATTTCCACCTCGCATTCAATTCATTTTTCATCAAAATACGCCGAGGCTGCTCTCTGCTTATCATCGCGAAATTTATTTTCCAAGTAAATCTCGCGTTATTGAATCAAATATGAAAAGGCTCGCCGCCGTTTGATTGAACGCTCCTAATAAGTGCGCGTCACTTTCCGTACAATCTCTTCTAACAGCCGTCATATGCATCAGGTAGCAGGTACATCGGACGAAATTGCTCCGGAATGAGGTACAACCCACGGTATAATACGCGCATTAATTTTATGACACGTTTAATGCAAAGTGCGTTGCTTCGAGTAATGACGTAATTCATCTATACACACGTTTCCGAGCTTTTTCTTCATACAGGACTGTCACTTTCATTTCTGTGGGAAATTTACTCTGGAATTTTTCGGTTCGTGAGATTTTTTTGCGTTTACTTGATAATTTTGATGCACAAAATACCGACATTATTAAATTTCTCATGAACTCTTTGGACCAAATAAATATTTTTTCAAAGGGCAGTGCTTATTTTCAACCCACATTTCTGTGGGAAATGACCTGGCTTTCCCAGGTTTCCAGGTAAGCGCAAAAGCGTCGCGAAATTCGCTTTCTTCGTTCTTATTCCATTTCCATTCCAAGGAAATATTCGAGGCTAAAAACCTCATTTTCTGCGTCCCCACGTCAATAAATCACAAAGCCCGCAATATATAACGCGTGGAGAAGCGCGCGACGATTCAATGGATACAGGGTAAATCCAAACACTATCCCAGCGATATTCTGAAATGTTCTCGAATTCAATGCTAAAAAGAAGAGGAGCAGATTAAAAGAGTAGAGAGCGCGGGAAGAGTGCATTCCGATATAAAATATTCCGTGCCTCCGCGTCCCATTTTATAAGGGGGGGATCCGGCTGAGTGGCACGATGTAAGAAAAATATTGCGTCGAAGAAATTGAAGAGCGACTTTAGTTTCCCTCGAAGGACGAGCAAGGTAAGTATGGAAAATGAACTCTTAAATATTTCATGATGGGCAAAAGATGTGAATTATGTCATGGTCTGAGGAAGCTCGGAAGTGACGCGAAAGACGAGGGTGGAAGAGAGACCGGGGAAATTGGGGGAGAGGGCGGATATGTCGGATGCGGGCGGAGCGAGCACGGCGCGGCATATTATGCCGTTAATACAGTGCATATCGGGACCTCGGCAGCTGGCGAGAGAATCACAAGCCACCCCCTTCGCCCCCCGTTTCTCCTTGTCCTTATTAATATATGCCACTGGCGCTGTAGTGGCGCTATTTCGGGATTGGCAAACCCCAAAGTTACTCGCGCGAGAACAGGGCCGAGAAAGCTCTCGTGAATATTTCCCGGAAGTGGTCATCGCACCAACTCCGTATTGTTCCACCTGTCGAAACTTATGGACCGATAAGACCAGCGCCCGAGGACTCTTCGTCGATACTCTGCTTTGACAGGATCGCGGATCTTGTAACGGAATATGTATAGACTTCGAGCTCGATAGATTGCTTATTAAAACTTTGGGCTTCGCAAAGTGCGGGCGAGCGATTATACGAAGTTGCCGTGAAAAAGATCGTATCTCGTGAGTTAATTTTCGCAATAACATTTGCAGAGTTAACTTTTGACCTGGCTTCATGTCACTTTAGTTTTGTCAGGTTTCAACTGCAGGAGATGATAATTTCGCCGACGAAAGTTGCTTCGTATCAAGCGCGGAGGGAACGATCTTGTTACTTGTTTTTTTAAACAACAAACGCGACGAGTACAAAAATAGAAGTTTTTAATTATGTTTGTTGTGCTCGCTGGTAGTCCAGTAACATTTTTTAAACATTAAACTCATTACATTAATACGCATTTTTTAAGCGAAAAAGGAAATGTATCGTATGTATGAAAATCGGGAGATTTAAAAAAAAGATTTCAACGAGAAAGAATTAATTTAGAATCGAAGAAAAAGAAAATATCAATTGACGATTTGTATGATAGTTAGAATTCCACGATGAAAAATGATTTTCTAGTAATGTTTCTTTGTGTTCGTCAATTCTTTTCTTCCAGTTCCTCTTTGTTTGGCCAATGAAATTTCGTACACAACTCTCTCCAATTTATCTATTCCCATTTTTATGATCGAAACCATAGGATTTTTTCCTCCTCTCCCAGGAACAATCGATTTTCTCGAAACGTCTGAGACTCGGTTATACATCCATAGATTCGGCTAATGAAAAACGTGAAGTAAATTTCATTGGGTCCAAAGTTCCATACGGAGGATTCATCCGACAATGAAACGTCAACGGCCCAAAGTTTTCCCATTACCCGTTAACCTAATTAGTCGGAATCGGCGATCTCAAAACTAAAAGGCGATACAATTGAAAACGGAAGAAAGGAGACATATTTCCCTGGACCCAAGTAGAAAAATCCTGGCTCTATAATAGTCGTGGAAAAGTTGGAGAACATTCAACGGACATCTCGCGCCAAATGGCGCTAATTAAATTCACATAGCTCGAGGCGGGCTTTGAAACGAGCAGTCAAAAGGGAAATACGAAAGGAAGGCTCAGGTGCGTATAAAGTGTGCTTAAGCGCAATTTGCATCCCATTAATTCGTCAGTTCTACGGATAATTTTTAAGAAGTGCACCCTTACGTAAAGATGCTTATTATCGGATTCACGAGGCGGCCAATCGGAGAAAAGAGCGCCCGAGGAAACAAGAGTCGGGTAGGCTTTCGAAAAAATCTCTTTCCGAAGGAAAAGGGGATGTTTTAATGACGTCGTTTTCTCGGGGCTTCAAAATATAATGGCTCGAAGTCGGTAAATCCCGACGAGTGTGTGTACAAGGCACTGAATAGACGACATGCTCGGCGCGGCTCTTTCCACATTTTTATTATAGGACTGGCTCAATTCGAATCTGAACTACATCACTCGGCAGGACATAGTCCGCCGCGTATTACGTTCTAAACCACCGACTGTGCACTCTTATCTTTTGTGTCCCCCGTCCACCTGCGAAATTTACTTCCACCCCCGAGATGACCTTCCACCTCCCATTAGTATTTTTCATGCTACCGCAACTGTGTTTGTAGGATGCGAGCTGCTATTATGCTCAATCCCTTATCGTTACCGTCGTAACATATATCCTCGAGAACCACTTCCCTCCGTTTGCTCGCTTTCTCTCTTTTTCCAGCTCGGCTCTTGCCATTTCGCCATTTCCTTGTCCCTTTCGAAGAGACGGCGACACCGTGTCCGAAATTACGGACTTGAAAATGTGATTGGAATTTCGCACAGACAGTTCGTAAAGCAACGCAAGCAACTGTTGAAAATGGCCTTTTGATGATATGAAATGCGATTCCCGGCCTGCTCCTTTGTCGAAGTAAAAATAGAAATTCAAATGAAGCATGAAACAGGGACGCTATTCTTGACGCAACAATGCAAGCCGGGGTTTGTAGTTTATTGAAATAGAAGAGCGCTCGATGGAGTAGCAATCTGTGAAACCGTCAAAACTAAAGCCAAACACGTTTCAGGATGAAGATAGAGCCGGGGCAAAAACGCAACTATTCAGTGTCCGGCAACAAAGCTCCTGCAAATTCCACTGCCCATAGAAACGTAGAAAAGTCAAATGTAACCTCTCGACTTTATAAACCGCGCTTGTAATCATCGATTTGTTTTCTACACTGTTTGTCGGCCATTCTAAAGTAACGGAGGTGACAGTTGGACGCGGAAAATGCTCTAAATTTTGTACTTCAAATTTATACACCGTTTTCAACAAAAAAGGCCCCAAGTTCAAGTTCAGCTGAAATTTGAGAGGCCATAAATCGATAGAAAAGTGTGTTTCTTCGTTTGAATAATCGGCAATAGTTTATGACAATATTCAATTACCAATTTCCAAGTTACGAATAATAAAAAAATTCTTCATCTGCCGACTTTATGAAGGTCACTTTTTTAAGAACGGCCATTGTGGATGATTATTGCGTGTCAAAAAGAGGAGAAGCAGAAATAAAACGCCAGGTTGCGATCGTCTACATTTTCAGTAGTCAAGTGTCATTAATACGCGTGCGTTGTTCCGAATGTGCCATAAAACACGAGCACAGTTTGAAGTGAGTGCGTAAATGTGCTTCTCCACTTTTCAGAACGTTTCGTTGGTTTTTTAAAATGTTCCAACTTGACTCGGCAGCATTTTGTGTTCATCAACGTTTTCATTCAAAAAATATGTGACCCATTTACATAGTCAAATAAAAAATTGTATTTATCAAAACAATGACGGATTTAAAAATGCTAAATTCATCTCATTTCGGATTTGACCTATGAGATTACGAGTTTTTCCTATTTATTCGAATAAATTAAGTTTCCCCTGCGAACCAACTACATTTACGATCGTATTCCCTCGCCAATTTTTCGAGTCCTCGAAAGAGCAGCAAATTCTAGCAAAAATGCCAAACTATCCTCACTCATGGTAATACAAGTAATAAACGAGAACAGCGTTTTTCGCCCGCGTTCTCGAGAGCAGCGATTCTTTTGTTTTCCATAATTAAAACCACCGCTGAAATTTAATGCTGCTCTCACAATTTTCCCAGAAGCATCTGGACGGAACTTTTTCCCGCAATTTTTATTGCTATCACATTTCTCCGCGGGAATAGAATTTCCAAAAAAAGCGCTTAAAAAAACCCCGCCAAAACTCAAGCTCGAAACAACGAAAAAAGTCAATTATTGAAATTGCCGGAGGGGCAATAAAACGCTCAAAATCCTTGACTCGAAAGCTTTTAACGCGCGTTACACTTTTTCATCGCCGAAACGAGCCGCGTTGACAGTCCAATTTGTAGCGCATCAAGATAAAGAAGCAGGAACTGAAGGCACGACATGGAAAAAAGTACTAGCCGGAAAAGTACGCGGGCAATAACGAGATTCGAAATGCGCCCATTCCGAAAGAACAAAATGTCGAACACGCCGCGAAATGGCTTGTTCGGGGCCGCGTATGTGTATTGCATAATGCGATGCTTTATCCGGCGATAACTTATCCAATCAGCGTACTGTCAGTTACAATCTACCGACTCCGTTGCTCGTCGATTTATCTTAATGGTACGCTATCGTTATTTATCACTATTTTCAGTCGCGAGCAACGACTCGATTTCTCTCACTCCGCTGCGTTGCACAGCGGACTCTCCCTGGCCGCAGAAGCGAACGCAAAAGAATGAGAAGGAAAAAAAGAGGCTCGAACCTCACGAGACGAATGTGTATTATAAACAAATCGCCGCTTCGCGAGCATGGCTCGTGGCAATCTGTTATTGGCTCCGCAGTGCTTAGGGTATTACTACGCGTATTGCTCGAGCGACAGGTCAATTTGCGATTCCTGCTATCCACGTTTTGGGACTCTTCCGCACCAATTCTTTTTTCCATTCGCCCCAACATCGATTCAAGACTTTGTACGAAAAGTGTCCCACTCGCTTCTAATGATAAATGCATTTCAGGAGTAAAATTACCGCTCTGATTTTCTAGCCTTGCGAAATAGTTGAGAAATGAGAGCTCGAGCCGTTCATCAAGGTTTTAGCGACGAAGTTTCGAACGAGCCGAACCTACGCACTAGTAAATATAGTTAGTTCAAGCCCCGGAAGTTTCTCCCCGAGAAAAGCCATCGGCCCGTATGCGGCAACTTAAAGCCGACGTGGTACTTAATGCTCCCTAGAAACTCCTAGATCTCGAGTATAACCCCTCTGAGACCTCTTCGCTTTTCCTCCCCCCCTCGACCGGACGAATCACCGTAAACCCGAATGAAAATAAACGCGTTTTATCAACACCACTCTAAAAAATTACGAAATCTTTTGCGGAGGTTCTGGTCTTTTTATTCCATTAATAATTGATGCATTTTTTCCCTTTCTAATGGAAAATCGGCTGTATAAAAGAGCGCAGTGGTCAAGAATCGATACACCGGGTCAAGATTCATGGTTATATAGAAGGATATCACAAGCGCGAGAGTGATTGATACAGAAACGGACGGATCCCGGCGAGTGCGATACACCGGGAAAAGGATAAAGATGTTCCATTTGATCAACAATATAATCTAGTAATTCAATATAAATCCCGTATCGGTATTTTGTTAACGAACGCGGAAACAAGTTTTCTTTCCGGGATTAAGTCAGCTAATAACTCTCCCAGAAGATTGCGTAATTCCAACAAAGGGTTACGATTTGACGCGAGAAGATGCAGCTTCCGATCGAGCGAGTGCAACGATAAAAAGTCTGAAAGGAAGAACGATCGCGCGAATCAAACGAAAAATGATCAATAAATATCCTGGCAATCTGAATGCTTGATTAAGTATT
Organism: Zelostemma sp. ZL-2020; assembly: GCA_022816865.1. NCBI lineage: Eukaryota > Metazoa > Arthropoda > Insecta > Hymenoptera > Platygastridae > Zelostemma > Zelostemma sp. ZL-2020. The sequence goes on along the minus strand of JABFQM010000169.1, from coordinate 8,534 downwards.
TCCCCAAGTTCGGAGCAACGGACCAAGCGCAAAGACTAAGCGCATCAATAACGCACTCCGCATTATCAAGAAGATACTTGATATTAGATACCGGAAGAGTTAGAAACTTCGAATAGAAAACCATTTATCGTTGCGCGTAAACAATAATTCACATCGCGATCGACGAAGGAAAAAATCCGAAGCGAGAAAATGGAAGCTAAAAGGTTTTTATTTATTCAACTACCGGTCAAGGAAATTGCTTAAAAGTTGGCTGATCGATATTCATGTCTGCGTCGGGCGTAACTATAGCAACATCCTTCACGTTTGAGATTCTCGATTTGTCTAGTCGAGTAAGCTCCAGCTTTGATTATAATACCTCCAACGGTCTTTAATTTAAAGTTACTAACTTGGAATATCCACCACATCAGGATGCTACTACCCCCTTATTAAGAGGCTTCATTCGACATGGGAAACGCGGCTTCCATTGTAAAGTAAATTACAGAAACTCGAAAAAGATTTCTCGAAATTCCCGCACATTCGCGATGATTGAGACACGTTTTCTCGCGGTGAAAAAAAAGCCGAATATAACGACACGTAAAAACTTGCGAGATAATCTTTCCATCGGTAAATGAACGCTGGAGCGATTGCAACAACTTCATAAGACGATGAATATAAATGTAACGAGTCACAAATATCAAACGATCTCCGATACGATCTGAGAATATTGCAGATTTCGTATTAACTCGCTTTATAGTTGTTTTAACGATTATTAATCATGAATATGCGTTGGAAATCTTAAAATCAAAGAAAACCCATCAGCCGGGTTCTTTATTTGTTTAATGGAGTGAGAACTCGATAAACTCGTATGAACAGTTAGAGACAAGTAGGTCACTTGCATCGGACGATTTTCATATTCATCAGAGTCGCGAAACTTCGTTCCTGTTTAAAATTACCCGAACCGTTTCCATCCGCAATTTAACGTGGAACAATGACGAACTCGAGCATGAAAATTGATGATCCCTCGCGAAGAAATAAGGGCCCTAATAAGGCCCCGAACCATACCAATCCCATTAAATTAAGCCATTGTTCCGCGTGACTGGAGATCGGCTCGAAAGCAAAAGGGGCAAAGATTTAATAAGTCGGAGAGCGGATTTCTCGAGAAAAGTCGAATATAATTTCCGTTTGAATCGAGTTCATATCCAAAGTCGGGCGATTCGAATAGCATCTTATGAGCCGTGCTATTAATTAAATTCCTGAAATAGTTATGCCGTTCCGACGTTCGAAGAGACTGCAGTTCGAACAGGCATCGGGCGCTTCATTAAAAACGTATAAGCGACATTGAAAATAGTTTCATGCCCAATTTACGCATAAAGCACTGGGAGAGGAATGCAATCTTCGCGAGTCGAGGCGACGGGAAACGACAAGTTGGCCGGGGCTGAAATTATTTCAAAAGAATAATTCCGGCGTGAATGGTTACGAAGACGCTTTTTCCATTCCGAGATACATTCTTCGACGGCGATAATTCCAAACTTGTCGCCAACTACTAGATCACATTTTTCGGAGGAATGTCGAAAGTTGGGAGAGGAAGCTCGCGATTCCCGATAAATTTTCCGTGGAATGTTTCTTTAATCCGCGTGCTACGTTGAGCTTACTCGATCTGTCGCAAAAGATACGCTTGGGAGACGTCTCGCCGACGTAATCACGCCGTCTACGACATCACCACCGAGTTTTCGATAACTGCAAAGCTCGAGATTTAAAATTTCAACTAAAAAACCAAAAGTTTCATCGTTGGAATGCAATTAGTCCCTGATTATAAACACTCGAAAATGCAGCTTAATTATATAATCAGAAAACTCGTATTCCCAAGTTCTCCATTTTTAGATTCGACCCATATGGAAATTAGCCAGCGTGTTTTCTTCGTGTTTCATGTTGGAACAAATTCGCGGGGATAAAGAAAAGTCCTGGCGCCGCAATTGAAAGTGGTTGTAGAAGATTGTCAGAGGAGTCGTAAATTGCTGCTAGTCGCAGTGTTAATTAAGACTTTTTTCGCTTTGAATGGCTCGGGTAATACTATTTGTCGCAGAAAATTACCTGACCACCAACACCGTTCAAGCCATGTCTAGTTCGCGGAGCCTTAATTTCTAATTAGCGTCTAACCGGGTGTGTCGGCGTCAACACCTACGTAACTGCGCCTTGCTGAATCCCCTCAAAGCAACAACCACGGCTTATCCCAGTGCCGCAGGTGTTCGCATGCTACAGGGGCTTTCACTTTTTCCACAAGCTTCGATCATCGCAGAAAAAATCGCGCCAAAATCGAATAAAAGCAAATTACCCACAGGTTGTTTGCATCAACAACCCCATTTCTTCAACGCCCCAACTTTTGGCCAAATTCCAGAACATTTACACGACGGGCCAAAACCTTTTTCAATCGAGCGTTTCGTCCCTTTTAAACCGTTCTATTTTTTCCGCGGAAAATCGTCTACGCGGCTTGATTGAATAGAAAAGTTGCAAGCGAAAAACTGCTAGTAAATTCGAACAGCTTCAACTATTTCAGCCCCGATTTATTAGAGCTTCGAATTTTCTCTATATCGCCGCGCTGTTTTACGCTCCGCGCTCTACGTGCAGCTTATCGATTAATCCTGGAAAAGTAATCGCAATAAAGAATCAGCGTCGACGCTGAAAAATTTACCGCCTATGTGTTTTTTGCCAAGGGAAGTATGGCAAATGCCATGTTTCCCCCGACGATTACGCCGCGGACAAACGGAACTGTCGCTCAGAGATGACTCAAAGGGCATTCCAGAGTTGATTTTCTCCCTTTTCCGCTCGAATACTCAACATTCCTATCTATATACATCTATTAGAAATGTAAATGCGGTAATTTCCTGGGGTAATTACCCCAGCTTGGCACGAATGTAATTCCTTTTAACGCGAGCTGCGCCACGATTGGCCCCTGGCTCATGCAAACCGAAAATTACAACGTGTCAAAGCTAACATTCCGCATTTTTATCGCTCTTTCCGCCTTCAGCGCCGAAACTTTTACTCCGTATCATATTTCGTCGAGTTCCGGGTGCAATGAAATGCTGTTTATTTTTTTATTAGGCTGTGTAGCTCGGTTTCGGTTCAACTTGAACCGAACGATAGCTGTAACTCATTAGCAAGAGATTACGACACATAATGAGAATCCCCGGAAGGAAACAAGGAAACTTAGATCAGCGTCTCATGGTTTCGAGTTTCAGACGAGAAATCGATACGACGAAAACTAAGGGAAGAACTGATCGATTCCCCCAGAGAAAATAATTCGCTTTCCAACAAATTTCCCCATCAATCGATGCGTGTTTTTTTACCTGCAATAATTGACGAAAAGTACGCGAATCGTAAATGCAGCAAATTGAATTTTAAAAAAGTACCGAGAAGTGTTGACTTCCGATCCAGCGCGAATTCGGAAAGTAAAATAATCCAGCGAATCTTTAACTAGACTGATCTTGATTTAAGGGTAGCTCCGCCGCATTTTTACCCAGCAATAATGACGTTTTTTCCCAAGTTCTCAATGATTAGCCCTTTGGCTGGAACATCTCAACGGAAATTCCGCTCGGGGAAATAATTGGAGCCGCCTCAAAGTTCGGTACGTGAAAAAAATGGCTGATCCAGAACAATCGCGTTGTTTATTCAATTAATTTTACGAGCCGATGGAAGCGTGGTTCCCTCGCCAACTCGGGGAAGTAAAAGTGCCCGAGAAACGAATAAATAGCCCGTCCAAAGCGGCCCCGACTCCACGGGAATTATAGCCTACATTCGATTCATCCGCTGTCTGCATGCTCTATACGTTTACGCGTCATTGGTCTCCAATCTTCGGAATGAAACTGCGACCTTGGACGAAGCTTCGTCTTCTCACGAGACCAAGACCGAGAAACAAAACTCCGGAACAAAGCAACAAATGAACCCGCGACGTAATTGCGTTTATCTTGTAAAATGTAATCGAAAAATAAGATAAAACAAGTTCGAACAATGGTGAAAAACGTTTTCACTCGACTGAATCTCCCGCTAAGTGACAAAGGCTCGGGCATCAAAGAGAAATAAATTCCCTCGTTATTTATGTCGAGAGAAATGATCCCGGAGGAAATAAAAGAGCGGCAATCAAGGTCTCGGGAAGAAGAAAACAAAAGAAAAAAGAAAAAATAGGTCAGCTCGCGCGATATTACCGCGGTTCGCGTTCGAAGCTCAACCGTGGAACCGAATGCCAACAAAAAGAGTTGAGAAATAAACAGCGGTGGCGAACGATGCGAAAAAATAACGATTCTCGGTGGCGCCTGTTCGTCGCGTTAGGTGCTTCCCGATGACGCTGCGTCATTACGTTTATGATCGCGTCATGAATCTAAATGAACTTGATAAATTGCGCGATACCAAGGTGCTACGGATAAATTTCATATTCTATTGCGTCGACATTTTTTACATCCAAAAACGCGAGGAAGAAAACGGAGCAAAAGTCATGTGAACAAGGACGAGAAGAGTGTCCAATTACGACCTTTGAACGTACGCTGGGACGCTTAAAGTGGACACGTCTTTTAATAAGTTATTAAGTACTTGACACGCCGTGACCCGAGTTAATTAATGAGTTGTCCGCAGGGTCTTGATTGGCCTTTCGTATATTTACACTCGACGCTCGCATTCGTCGCTACATGTTCATTAGCATCTTTTATTCCGCTCCTTGGAATCGAGGCTGAAAAAGGAGGAAACGAAGAAAACTCACCCTGAGTCTGAGGTCGCTGACTGTCCAAACCCGGCTGGCAAAGTCATTAGAGGCCGCCAATATGAGGTTACCAGTTGCATCAAAGTCCACGGACATAACACCGGCGTTGCTTCCCACGAGCATCCCCTTGCACTCGTAAGAGCCTGCAATAATTTCAATTGAACAACATTAAAGGCCACTGCACGACTCGGTAACCTGTCCGCACTTAATTAGATTTATACTTTGCTCATTTCACTATCGCACCGCCAAATCGTGAATCGTGGAGGCAGATTTTTTATCCAATCACTCGCTATATTTATTCGCATATAAAATTGATCATAATTGCCTTCGACAGCCGCGATTCACGGATTCGACCGCACCTATTGTCTCGTTACTCGAGACGATTCTAATTATCACGGCTATAACGGCTTATGAAATAATGAGACATTTATTGCCGCGCCCTAATTCCCGCTCGTGATAACTTTATCCCCATCTGGGCCTCGGGGTCAAGGGTCAACGAGGGCCCTGAATCTCACGTTGCTGCGATTTCGTGCAGCCGATCCTCGGGTCAGCGCTTGTGACAAATCTACAACTTTCTGATTAATCGATCGCTACTTTCGATTGGTCCTGACCTAAAACACGACGAGTCTCGCTCCCGGGCTACATAATTCACTCATAGTTACAACTTCGAAATCCCATGACCGAGCTGTACATTTTAGCCCTCGGAGTCGTGTAATTTTGAAGCGAATTTTGGCTGGGGTTTACAACAGATTTACAATGTTCACGTAAATGTTCGAAACATTTATTTTCATTCATTATTTTGAGTTTTTTTTTGGTTCGTTTGCCTTGATTTTAAAGAGATACGTTGATACGTTTTCTACGAGATCGACGCTTTGTTATAACAATTGCCGCTGTTTCTCAATGTCTCGTTTACATTTGAATCGCGAACGCTCAACAAGTTTCTTTCATTTGTCGAGCCGAGGAACAAGAGTGTTGTTTGCTGTGTCCTTTGACGCCGCTTGAAATTTCATTTCTGTTTTTTGTACCTTTGGATATATCCCAAAGCTTAACTTTCCTGTCTGCGCCACCGGTTGCGAGGATTCGGTCCGTCGGAGACCATTTTACAGCGTTGACTTCGCCGTCATGAGCAATCTGAAAAAATTTGCGAGTTTTAGCTTTGCGAAGTTAAATAAGCAGAAGAAACGTCAACTTTTAAGAAAACTTGAGAGAAACGTCAAAAAGCGGATGGAGAACATTGATTTTTTTAAAATGTTTTCATCGTTTTAAAAAGTTTTACAACTGCGGAATTTGCAAATTTACTCAGCAGACAATGAAGTTTGAATTGCAATGCATGTTAACTGGCAGAATTACAAAGTTTGCAACATCTATTTCTGTGTTCCGGCTAAAAACAATCATAACGCAAATTATGGCAACTTTTTCGCTCATCATTTGCTTCCGGCCAGCAATTCCATTAAAACATTAAAATACAAATTTTTTGTACAGAGAAACAGTGAAATTCCTCAACAAAAGATCAGGAAAATTTGTAACAATGTCATGACAGAATAATTTTACTAAACATTGCGATGAACAAAATATAACGTTGCATAAACAGTTCTCATTTCGTCTCGAACTTCAGAGGGTTCATTATTCCCAATTACATTCATCCGCAGTTTTTGGAAAGTTTGTTGTTTTAAAATTACGCTATCAAAGCTTTCGAGGTGGAAAATAATGGCAACGGTTTCAAACAAGTTTTTACATGAAAAACTGCAAAAATAAAAATCGTAGACGTACAAATCGCATGGAAACTTTGTTAGGTACAGTCGAGGAAACGCCAATGACCCCTTCTTTAATACTCAGTTGATCAGGACTGACTTGTCTCGTATCCCTCGCGGCATCTTCGAGCTCCTTTTGCATTTTAGCTTGTCTTTTTCTGAAACCAAAATTACACAATTATGTAAACTTGTATTTTTGATTACAAAGTAAATTCTCTTTTTGTCTGATTAATCAGTGATATTATGAACCATCTACACGATGAAGATTATAAAATGTTTATGGATTAAATTGCAGTTTACAAAATTACTCCAGAAAATTCAGGCGTGAACAATGTTAACATGCTCGAATGATTTGTAATTGTTATTTTGTCATCCGATGATTAAACGTTGAGCGATGGAAATATAACAAAAATAAAAAATAAATGTCCTCGAATTCCCAGTTTGTTCCCGTTCAATTTTTAAAGCCAAAATGATCATTTTTGGCGATGAAGCTGCTTTCTCGTGCCAATGCTAAAAATGAAAAATAATTGATTTTAGGATAATAAGCTACAGCATCGTAATTAAAACCATATTAAAACCTGTGCCGAAATGAGACAATTGATTAAAAAATGGAAAGTACGTAATTGCTACCAGCCCAAAAGCAATTCAATTCAAGCTCAAAACTCTTTCCTCGATTTTTCCATCTTTTTTGAACATAAAACTTACCCAAATTTCGAAAAAGTATGCACCAGAAAGGCTGTCGGGCTGGTAAAAGTCTCACTGAAACGAAAATGTAAGCAGTGAAGTGACTAAACCTACAAGCTGTACAATACTACGTGCATCATCTCATTCTGCCGTGCCCCTAAATCATGTACTATTTATTAGGTAAAAATAGATCGAGTAATTGTCAAATTCGCCCAGATTCTGTAGATATAAATACTGATAGAAAGAAACGATTACGAGGGAAGATAGAGGAGTAATTCCACAGAAAAGTAGTGCGCTAATAAAGTTAATTAGGTGGAAAAATGGAATAATTAGTAAAAGTAAAAAGTGCAAAGGAAGCTTTCGCTACAAAAAAGTCTACAATCTTTCCTAATTCACGTAGCGCCCAAATAGTGATTCCCATGCAAGCCCATGTACAATTACGAAAAGTATTTTAAAACACTGAAACATAGTTTAATGTTAAAGTAGCGAAAGCTCGAAGGTTGTTTTGAAAAGCTTTACATAAGACTGAAATAACACGAGCACTTGTACTCTTGGCTACACTCGAATATACAAATTAAATATTTCGACACTCCGTTCACTCTTTCACCAGCCGCTCTTTCACCACTCACTTCAAGAAATTATCATTCTCCTCGTTCATTTTGTCCGCATCTTTCGCCTTGTATTTAATCAAACGCTCGACCAGTTGGCGGTTTTCCTCCTAAAATTAGAAAACCATCAGTTCCCCCGCGACGAACCAAAAGAAAACTTCGAGTCGTATACTTGAGCCTTTCTCAGTTTGTCTTCTAAAGATGCGAACGCGAGCTGCAGCGCCTGGTGCTCGTCTTTGAGCATCTGATTAATGTTCTCCAATTCCTTTTCCTTCGCTTGATATCTCGTGATGTCAGATCGCAATTTCGTGTTCGCTTCCACTGTTTCCGCCAAACTTGTTTTCGAAACAAAATATACATCATTACGAAATCGAGAAGTTTATGAACGCCTTGAAACATTTTTAGATCGGGGAAAGTGGAATTCACCTCGATTCTTTACTATGCAGTTCTTTCGTGAGCTCTTGAAGTTTGTTGTTAAGGTCTACGATTTGCTGGGTGTGCTCGCCTCTTCTTCGGTGCAAAGTCGCCAATTCTTCGGCCTGGTTGAGAAGTCTCGCTTCCAACACCGCGTTACCGCTCGTGCCGCTGTTACCGATGACATTCTCGTGGCGCAGCTTTTCGTTGGCTATGGAAAGCTGCAGCGTCTCCGCTCTCAGCGCGTCCACGCCATCGAACAGGCGATTATCTAAAAAATTATTAAAAATTCATCATTCCATTCCATGTTTTGCAATTTGCATTGAAAAAGTGCAAAAACTGCTCGATTTC
>JABFQM010000168.1:0-48491 GCA_022816865.1 Zelostemma sp. ZL-2020 | reverse complement strand
TGTAGTGAGCCAAAATTCAAGAATTTTTTTTTGTACTCAAAGTTCATATTTGAATGCAAAACGAAATGTCATTTAATAGTGCAAGTATTGAACTACTTATTTTGATTTTTTTGGGTTAAAATAGATTGAAAAAGGGCGAGATACGAAGGCGCTGTAAATAGCGGTGATAAGTAGCTGCAGTTGTAGTGAGCCAAAATTCAAGAATTTTTTTTTGTACTCAAAGTTCATATTTGAATGCAAAACGAAATGTCATTTAATAGTGCAAGTATTGAACTACTTATTTTGATTTTTTTGGGTTAAAATAGATTTAAAAAGGACGAGATACAGCAATTCTCCAAATTTTTTTTTTTCGGTGCACACGATAACTTGAGATCTTTTTATCTGAAAAATACGAGTAAAAGGATTTTGTTAGTAGACATGAAAAACTGAAAAGTCATTTTGTTTGCTTCACAAAATTCTCATTTTTTCTTCATGAAATCCGAAGTTTTTATCGGAATTCTACTAACAGAATTCTTTTACTCGTATTTTTTTATGTCTATGTCTTTAGATAAAATTTGCGCCCTTTTTTGAATCTATTTCAACAAAAAAATCAATACGTTTAGTTCGATACTTGTACTACTGAATGAAATTTCGTTTTGCATTCAAAAATGCATTTTAGGTAGAAAAAAAAATTCTTGAATTTGGCCCACTACAGCTGTACGTACCCCCTTAATAAATCAAACGTTTCGCGTTGTTGAAAATGGAGAAGCGTATTTCAAACAGCGCGAGTGATGTCATAAATTCGTTACGATGCATTTCCGTTTATTCCAACTTATCGCCGAGTTTGATAATGCCAGCAAAGTGTCTCCTCGTTTCGTTTACTTTTCAAGAGTTGTCTTTTTCGCCGATAAAAACCTATCGCCGTAAACGCCCTCTAAACGGGCAGTCTGCTTCCCGCCTGCAGCTGATACGAACCGGCGAGAAATTCGAGATTTTCAGCCTTCGCGCGTTACGCGCGATAAAAGACATAGACATTTTTTCCGCGAATTTCGCGGGATCAGGTAGCCCGGGAAGTCGAATAGAACGAAAGAAGTCGAACGCGATCAGCGATCCGTGAAGCCTCGGCGGTAAGAGGCGTAGTAAATCTTTGTCATGCACCATAAATCCATAAATCCCATACACCCTCGATATCCCATTGTATATATCATTGCTGCTTAAACGAATTTTTTTACCGTTAGCGGGCGATAAAAAAAAGGAGGCGAATAATAAAGATAGCAGAGGCGATCGCGGCGCCGATGGACTTTTTCTCTTCCACGGACATGCACCATAAATTCTTCCCGCCATGACTTCCATCCAGCGCGATCGGCATTTTTTATTCCCTGTTTCGCGATGTTCAATCTTGGAACGTAAAATCGCTGAATCGCTTGCATTCTCTTCCTTTCTTTTTTCCATTTAGAACGAAACAATTCCAAGTTTCACGCTCTTAATCTTTGGCCATGGTAATGTTTACAGTGATTAATTCGAAGAAATGCCATTGCAATCGTTCAGACTCGCGGACGAGAAGAACAAGGTAGGTGCAAACGACTCTTTCTCCGGCACGCGTTCGCGAAGAACCGCATAAATACGTGCTTTCGGCTCCGATAATTGCGATTTCCGCCATGCGCCATTAAGTCGAGCCGCAGCGGCCGTACAATCGGACGGGACAGGACACTATAACGCCGCTCGTATTTTCGTGAGAGAAGAAGATAACCGGTGGAACGGGAATCCAAGGCCTATCGGCTGCCGGAAAAATCGAGTGGCTCAACGGCTTAACCTTTTAACACTCGGCGTGTCTTGTTCATCGGGGCAGGTAACGATGAAAGGAAAATTAACTGCCGCGATAACGGATTTTCTGTCACGCTAAGTGGGTAACGTCCATTTCGAGGATCGAGGAAATATTTATTGGTTCGTCTCTTTTACATTGAAACCGTGCTCGTAATTAATACTTTCGAGGCTGGATAAAAAAGCCCGGTTGCGTTGGTTTCATGAATAAATGAAAAATCGTAACTGGAAATTCTAATGCGAGCTCACTCTTTTTAAATCGCCCGAGACTGGCATTACAAGCCGATTTTTTGCGAAAAACTGCCCCGAGCGTCATGATTTAATGATTCAATATAATTTTCAAGTTTGTTGGAAAACGTTACAGTTGCAAACTTACGGGCGCAATTGCTTATAACTCACGGTACGTACCTGTCTAAGCGGTATGCAGATTTGCGCAGGTGTCGCCCTGCTACGTAATTTTTAATTTTTATCGGCTGCAAAACAACCGAGATACGATACGCTTCGTACTGGTTTGCGCACACCAATCTCCGATGTACGTGAACGTTACTCATGTTCGACTACGTTGCTTTCGTACTGCACGTTTTTCATGTTTCGTAGCTCCTGCCAACACCTACTTCCACCGTCCACCTTAATCTAATATAGATTTCGAATCATCGCGACTGCGCCTCTGTAAGCTTCATTATCGAGACGGAAATCTCTGTTCAAATAATTTTTTCCAACACTTTTAATACATTGATTTAATCAAACATGAGCAGACATGATTTCAGTTTAAACTTTGATAGGAATGAAATTTAATTTCGATAAGAAAAATGAAAGCGACACACTTTTATTTTTAATTCAATGAAGAAGCTTCAAACTTTGTAATTTTTGAAAATGTCTTTGAAATAATGTCTAGGACATCTCGTCGAAGGCGTAAGAAAAGAGTCTTGGTGTAGTAATTCTAGCTGCTCGCCCAATCGAACGCGTCTATCAATAGTCCCTGTCGTCAGGTTATCATGCAACGTCGGATTGTTACGCGTCTTGAATTATGTAGCGTTGCGCTTGTACGTGTGCTCATCTACATACGAACGAATCGCAATTGACGTTGTCTGGACAAACGTCTGCTATCGCGACGAAACAACTTCCGCTTCAACTCATAGAACTCGATGCTTTGGACAACGGGAATTAAAAAGCGACATTTGACGATGCTTTATCGATGATTGGACGGGTAAGTATTTAGGTATCAGTTCGAATAAACTATTTTTCCAAATAATATCCCCTGAAATATTCTTTCTCGTGATTTAGATACAAAATTTAAGCATAAAAACAACTAGTGTTAAAATCCTTGATTTTATGAATATTTTCCGTGATATTTTAATACAAAAAGAGGCTGTAAAAGGAAGAATATCATTTTGAATTATTGTATTTTTTTTCCCGGCCTCTGGAAATATTTTTAAACGTTCTCAATTCGAGAAAAATTAAAAAACTATTACTGGCCCGATAAGACGATAACAAAATAACTGGAGAAACTTTTTGTTATGACACAGATAAATAAACTCAACAGAAGCTGGTTTTTATCGGTATATAAATTTTACTGATAAACATTTAATAATTTTTGAAGTGTAAAATAACTGTAATTTTATGCATATTGCATTTAAAACGATAAGGGCAGTTTCCAATAAATATAATCTTTTCAAAAACACATTTCTCCGTTGCGAAAAAGAAAAAAGGTGTAAAAAAGTACGTCACAAGTTGTCACGAGCCTCATTCGTCATGGCGTCGATGATTCGACATTGCGATTGCCATCATCATCGGCAATCATCGTCATTACGATCGTCATAGCACGTCTCGTCTTCGCGCATTATTCGCGGACAAAGCGAATAGTTACAGGCCCTGCGATTGCCGGCGAATTGGCGTATTAGCATATTACTTTGTTTATCGCGATCCATTCTCGGATAGCAGCCGACTAGGCGCGCACAATGCCGATCGTAACCTCGATTACGCGAGCCTCCTTAAGTCGGCCTTAATGATCTCGTCGATCCCGAAGAGCGCACGATCTCGAACGTGGCGAGCAACGATCCGCACTACCACCGCTTGCGTAAGACTTAGGGAAACTGTTCTTTTAAAAAACACGCGAGTTCGGAGAACATTTAAGTTCAAGGATCAGGTGTTTTTGAACACCCGAAGAAACGAAACATCGGTCTATTTTTTAACCAGGCTTCAATTATAAAATAATAGAGGAGTCTATTGTATTTTGGAACAGTGAAATGCAGTTCTATTCATCTCAATGATAACATCGGAAATTGTGTATCAAATTGCATCCAAGTTAAGTCTTCGATCGAATTTTTACTTGTATCACCCAAATTACTTGTATCACCCAAACGCAATCACTTTTTTTCGAATTTTTAATACTCGTTTTCGTTAAAAAAAATCAGCTTTAATTAGCGTTACTATTTCTATTAAAAAACGCGATGTTTCGAGGTACAACTCTCCCCTTAACATTCCACCCTCCAGATGCTCAAAAGTGTAAGATTTTTCGAGTTAAAATAGACTTCCAACCCATAAATGTAGTCTTCGCAAATTAGTTATAATTTAGCATAGCAGAAAACAAGCTTCTTCCATAAATAAAAACCGTTAATTCCGCAAAATGCAAAGGTTTAGAGAACATCTTTTCAAGCATTTCAATATCAATTTGAAGCGAGCCAGTTACGAAAAGTCCCGATAAATTCATCGGCCACCGAACATCCTCTATAATTTCTAAACAATATCCACATGTCGCTCGCATGACGTGAACAATGCGGCATTGAAAATCGCCCGCGGTTTCGCGGACAATTGTGGCCCAATCGTCACAGTTTGCGCCTCGAAATGTGCAGAGGACAAGAAAAGAAGCGAGGTACGAGCGTAACGTGTCATCGAAGAGCCAGCAAACCCCTTAACGTGCAAAGAGAGTAAACACGCCCCCGCCGTCTGTAGCCTCGCCACCGTTTATCCCCCTTTCGTATCCGCGAGTAACGTCGCCAGACGAAACGTTCGCCGGAGCATGAACGGGTTCGCCGACCTTCGCGAAAATAAAAGCTGCGGAGTTCGACGACCCGCCAAAGACATTCATTCTTCTGGCACGTTAACGACAAAAATGGTATCGAACTTTTCGCCGAGGCGGAAGCGCACCACGTGCTCCTATTCTAAAGCGATCGTCGCTTCGGCGTAACGAGTTCTTCGCTACAAAGTCACGACGGTGCGTGTGCTCGTTGCCAACAGGTGGTAAAACCTGCTCGAACTTTGCCCCTTGGACATTGTTTTGCCATTAAACATTCTCATTTTCGAACGGAAGATTTTGCCGTAGAAACGATGCTTCTGTTCGTTCGTCGTTTTCGAAAAAGAAAAGCTTCCTTTTCAAATACCATCTTTGTCGGGGGGAATCTCATTTGATCTCATCGAGAGTTTGCGCAGGACGATTCTTTAGCAGCCATGTTGGACGCATGGCGTCGGCGTCGCCCGTAACGTCACCCCGACAATCGCGGCTTATCGAGAAACTGCGGCGATGGTTACCCTCGTTCTTATCAAACTCGACAGATGGCGATGTCGGTTCTTCATCGGCATGCGACAATTTCATCCATTCCCATTTGAAAGCTCTGACGGAGCTGGACGATCATCAAAATATTTGCAACGCATGAGTAATTGATAACGGGATGCGCGATACGATCGCGTACGCAGAGATAATCAGCCGAGAATAATGAATCGATGTCACGGCTCTTTCGATCTCTGTTTTTCGCCATTGTCCGTGATGAAATAAAAACGCGATTAATTGACGAAAGGATCGTCCGGCAGATCCTAACGAACCGTGCTCCGATAACATCCTCTCGGCAAGATCATTCCTTCGAACAAAATCCCGGGAAATTTTCGAATTCGGCTTCTCGGCGATGACATAATTCTCGGGGAAAGCGCGCGTCTCTATCGATCTAATTGTCAAGGAAGTTAATTACGGGGGATGAGGGAGTCGACCTTGAGGGTCGAGCGGAGTTCGAGAACCCGAAGGGACTTTCGTGAGAGAAGGTAATTACGAGGAAAGTGACCTACCCCAACAAATCCTCTTTCACCGTCCCATTCCGACGACTCGTCAATGAAAACGTTTCCTAGTTTTTCCCTCGAATACGCAAAGCATCGCGCGCCTTGGAACGATGAATAATAAAACGTTTTTTTTTCTTGTTTCAACAGCTCCGTTTTAAGCCGAGCGACTGCGCGCGTTAAACGGATAAGTTTCGTAAGCTTTGGCATGCTAATCACGATTACAGTACGGATTAAATCGGAGATGAATTTTATTTAACGCCGGTATGCTAATGAACTTTTTATGCTCGTAAGAATGGAAATGCGATGACACAACGCGGAACGAAAACACTCCTTGGAGTTTTCCTCGTTGTTCAGTGGAGCAAAACTTATGAGTCTTTTGATCGGAGACGAAAACAGAATTCGAGGCCCCCTTTTGTATATGGGCGAAATGGTAATGAAATTAATAAATATAAGAGAGCTTCCTGTCATAGATATAGACTGGCGTTTGATAACTCGCAAGAGGGATACACTTTACAGGGTTGTTCGGCGTCAATGAAGGGGGACATCGGCCTCGCTTCCGGTTCGTCCGCGTGCGTATGTGCGTGCACTCGCGCAACCATCCGGCACGAGCGGCATTCTCACGCTCATCTGCATACCCGGCTACACATCAATATTCGGAAAACGTTGCCCGCGGGGACCCGTTTCGCATATCGGACCCCCTCGCGTCATTTCTTTTACTCCGTACGAGCACCGTTGCGAGAGCAACGGCCAACCGTTCTCAAGATTATCGCTTCTTCGGCGATTTTGCATCGCTGAATGCTCTGGGAAAGGGTTCGGTTTTGTGGTGAATTACGGTTGGAAATTGTAAAGAAATTACGAATTTGAACCCTGGGAAATGAGATTTCAGAAAGCGATACCGAAATTCGACTGGGAAATGAATGGAATGTGTTTGGATTTGATTCAATGTTTATTAAAATTTGATCGATTAAAATCATTGATCAATTTTTAAAACGTCCCGAAAAAGTTTTCGAAATATTATACGATCGATGTAGCATTTACATTTGTACAAAGAAGAAAACTTTCTACGATAATTAACTGTATTTATTTGCGTAATGAATTATTACGCTCGGAAATAAATTAATTCGAACAAGATAAAGTGAAAGAAGAAACAGATTCATAAATCGACAAAATTTAGAAAAATTTGAGATTAAATTGATCAAAAATGCGTAACAAAACCACTTGCAGAAGATTAAAAACGAAATGAAACACGATTTCGATCCAATTAAACGTCGATTCGAGATAGATTAAAATTGCGATAAAACTCGATGACAACTGAGGTAGAATCTTAATTAAAGTTTTTGCAAAATGTATCTCGGCGACGATTTGATAAACTCGCGCATTCAATTTCATCGTAATCATCATTCGTCATTTTTTCAAGAGTTCCAATTAATCGAAAACTAGATATGGACAACCAATCACCGTAATCCGGTCGCTAAATACAAGACTAAATTAGGAAAATATTCATAACCCCTCAAGCCAGCATAATTATCTCAACAATATCTTTTCCTCCACGAAAAAAAACACGCGAGGGAAAAAATTACACACAAATATGCTCGCCCTCGTATTTTTTTCGGTAAAGAACAAGATATTGCCCAATAAATTACGCTACCATATATAATAAAATCAACAATGCACTTGGCAAACCAAAATAAATTAGTTATTTCGTCCATACAATACGTTTCCTGAAACCGATACGTTTCCTCCGTAATTGGACTAATCGAAGGAAATCAATGCCGCGACTTTTCGCTGTTAAAACGCCGCGTCCATACATAATCGAGCCGTAGAAGCGTCGAAGGGTTTGCAACGCGCGTATGCAGATGAGTATTCCAGCGGCGGATGTTGGCAGTATGCAGTTATGTGCGGAGACAATAGGCCATGCCATTATGTCCGTCGAATCCACAACCCCATAGAGTCGTTCTCTCTGACTATTATCCCCGTGTGCCGCGATGCTGCCAGGCCACATTGTGTATCCGGCCTGCCGCACAGGACCCTGGCGGCCTGGCCATTGTGAGGACACCTAATTATACGCTAATCTTCCGCTTGGAAGCAATGCCCTCTTTCTCTTTCCCCTTTCTCCTCCTCTGCGTATTCTCCGCCGCAACAGTCGGATTCTCATATTTGCAGAACTCGCCGTCATTGTTTCGATAAGCGATTTCATTAGGACGTTATCGCGTCGCGAAATATCTGGACTCACCTCGGGTTCGGTGACTTCCGGCCGCTTGAAGTAGTAAAGTTCCTTGAGCTGTTCGTACAAATCCGCGAGTACGTACAAACTTTTAAAAGGGTTCATCGTACTGAAAAAGTCCAAGTCCACGTCCAGGACGTAGGGCGTGTCCTTCTCCGGTAAATACTGTCGCAAAATCGACGCGATCATAGGGAAATCGTCCTTCTGCAATGTTAAAGAAAGAATCGAATCGTTAAATGCGAAGACGCGAGACGCGTATCGGGGAATTGAAATGGGGGGGGAGGGGGGGGGGGAGGGGGCTGTTCTTCCGGGGTGGAAAATGTTTCCAAGCCGGCGCAGTAGCCGTGAAAAAGTCGACTCGATAAAGGACGGTTTGGCTGGTGGGAAAAGCATTTCTTTTCTTTTCCTCGTCTCGCGAATCGACGCTGGGGATTCATTTGCATGCATGTAGTGTTGGCTCGCGACGCGCGGCCTCGTGCTTTGTCACTGCACTTTGGTCTTCGCGATGGAAGGACGAAAAGGGGGCGGAGGGATTCGTAGGAGGAAATAAAAAAGGCGGAAGAAAGAGAGCGGAACATTTTGTTTTTCCCTCTTCTTTTTTTTCCAACGTTCTCGACGCTACGACAAAACCACGCTCCCCCCGGCCGCGGTTCTCTTTCTCAACCGGCGACGCAGGAACCTGTTTCTCGTTTATGCGAATGAAACGAGGCAGAGAAGTGCTGAGTGGAAACGCGGAAGGACAAAAGGTCCTGGAAGGTATCCCGCCGTGTCAATAAACCGCGCTCCGAGCGCGCCGCTGCCTCCGTGCGTGCATTTGTATAACGAGCGTAGAATGTTGAAATAGAAGTGAGACAATAGCGCGGACTCGTTGCTTCGACGACCTATGACGCATCTTTCTCATCAAGGGGAAGCTTTTTCCTTCATTTTGCCTCTATTCCGCAAAGATTCGTCATGCGGAAATACAAAAATTTTCATTTTCTCTTCGCAGGGATTTCGGGGCAATCGTTAATTCCATCAACTCTTTACGTCGGTATTTATAAGTATTACGAGACTTCGTCAGATTCACGAGCGATTCGCGGCGAGTGTGAGGCAAGCGGTATTTCGCAAAATGATTTGTTCCAATTGCAACAGAAGCGTATTATCGTTTTCAAGTAATGATGCTAAATTAGTGCAGAATTACGACGCGTACATGAATCAACGAGATAAACAATTTTTCGAACCGGAGGCTCTTATATAATCCGCTAATACATTAAGTACCGTCGACAAAAATAAACGTTGTATATAGATTTATAAATCAAACCGATACCGCATCATTCCGCGTCAATTTTTTCGCTCGTAATATCGGCAAAAAGAAGTAATGCATTTAACAGAGAACATTAATGGAAAGAAGCATAAAATGTTTATGTTAATTTCATTGTTCGCGAACGATCAATCAAAGGTGAAAAAAAAGCGAGGCGCATTGGAAATGCCTGACGAACGTTAAATTCCACAGCGTCGATGCGTATTTTACGACTAACAAAGACAATTACAAATAAACGACGAATAATTATCGTACATTATCGCGGATTTATTACAGTACACGCGATGACGGCTTGCGCATGAATACATTGATACGCGAACTGCGCGTATAAAAGAACCACGAGGTAGCAGATGCCGATCGATGCTTTGTTCTTTGCGGAACGAGGACGAGTTCTGCATATGGGGGACGAGGGAGCACGTGGTGTATTAATTAAAACAATGAAACGGCCGATCGCGCCGATCGAATTCAAAACTCGCGCGCAGATGTCAACGCTCGCCGCTTTTTTTTTATTCCTCGCTCGAATCACGAAAACCGTGTAAACAAGCGTGAAGGCGTGAACCACTCGATA
Source organism: Zelostemma sp. ZL-2020 (assembly GCA_022816865.1). Classification (NCBI taxonomy): domain Eukaryota; kingdom Metazoa; phylum Arthropoda; class Insecta; order Hymenoptera; family Platygastridae; genus Zelostemma; species Zelostemma sp. ZL-2020. The sequence continues at coordinate 38,552 of JABFQM010000168.1, read as the reverse complement.
TGATTTCCCCCGGGCTTTATTAAATAAAACTGCTGCGCCGATGGTTCCGTCTGCACGCGAGCTTCATCCAATTTCGGCATGTTGTTTCTAAACGGAACTTTCATCCGGGATTAACGTTATTCCGGAAGAATTTAAATCATTTTTCATCGAATTTCTCTGAACGGTGTATTCTTTTATTTTCTATATTAATAAATAGCGATTATTTCGAAAGAAAGAATTAAGGATTTTAACGTATTTTTTCAAGGAATTCCGTATTTGCGAGCTTCGAACTGTTCTTGCATTATTTCACAGTTCCTCGAATCCATGACGATAAAAACGATTTTTCGAGTCTCGAAAGACTTTGAAAGATTCGAAATTGAATCCCGGAAGATCGAAAGAGATAAGCAAACATGGAAACAAATGAAAGTTTTGTAAAAAGCGAGCGAAGAAAGGCAGAGCTCCTGGTTGTACAGGAACCGCGTCTAAACACGAAGAAATCATTAAATTGCCTGTTATGTACAGCAACCGAGGTACCATTAACCATAATTCCCCAATTACCATTCCCGCGAGCGAACTAAATAGTATAAGGAAACGTAATTCCTTCCCCTGCGAAACGTAATGGAGAATGCGTATAATTAATAATAAATGCATAATTATTCAATAATAAAAACTTGGCAACGCAAGGTACGTTAACCTTGAAAAATTAATAAATAATAAATGTGCGTAATGCGCTTCCTCGAGATGCATTAATAAAGATAAGGTTTTGTGCTGCGCCGAGCGCTTTCCAAGTGAGCCCGCTCGTAATTGTCGGACAATTACTGGCGGGCGCACTGACGATATTAGTCTCATGCGAAAAAGACTCGGCCATTGTTTGCCGCCATAGCGAGTGCACTCGCTCGCACGTCCAACAAGTACGTACTCTCGCTTCTAATTGCACGCAATGTTCGCTCGAAGAGTCCTTGAAATCCGTTATAGGAAACGCGCGCGCGCCTGTATACATTAACAAATTTTCGAATTACCAAAGCGCACGGCTTTTATTCCGCGAACAGCCCTCGCGTGTAATTCGAGACCTTCTCCCACTTTACGAAATCCATTGTTCCGCAATAACTGCGATGTATGCTTTTTATTCTTGACGAAATTCTGCGATGGCAAAAAAAAAGCCTTTCACATGCGGGCTTCTAGAGAAGAAGATTAAGAAACCATTTATTCGTAATAACGGTAATACCGGACAAGCACGTCGCTGCTTACCGTAAGCAATTGTTTCTAAAGAAGATAAAGGACACACAACATTGTCTTCGCGTGGCATAATTATGCTCGCTTATCTTCCGCGAAATCTTGAGTTTCGATTCCGCATATGCGACTCTCGCGGCGCATTAATTATTCAGCCCTGATAATATTTTCGAAAAATGAAATTGAGCAACTTCCTTTTTTCCCGATCCCATTACACACGCGATCAGTCTTAGTCACGTGATACGATCTTTAATACTGAAATCAATGCTTCAAATGATATTTTGCAAGTGAATCCAGGATCGGTTATCAATGGAGTATGTATTGAAGGAGTAAAAAAACAAACGGCGTACATTTAACACATGTTAAATGCATCGCGGTAGTTCGATTTGACGCTCGAGCACTCTCCCGCGAACAATAGGATTCTTTGATTCTTCATCTTTTTCTCCGGCCGACTTGGCCGACTTCTTTGGCTTCCCGGCTTATTTTATTTTAACACACGGGCAGAAGAGTCGACGAAACGAACGACAGTCACTGGCCGCGGTAGTTCGATCGCAAGACTGCAGATGGAAGCGATAACGCGTATAAAAGAAGCATCTACATTTAGTTGGGACAGGCACCACTTTATTCGCTCGCTCGAGAGCGCTAACAAGTGTTTTCCATTGGTAGTGCCTTTGCACTTGCTTTGAGCCACCGTTGTTCCCCGAAGCAGAACAGTCGGCGAATAAAAACCCATTGGAAATATACCGTACAGTTATACATCTCGTAAAACGCTTCTGCTTTTCATTCGATATCGTTTCTTCTTCGTACATTATTCCAAGCCAAAAAATCGTTCGCTGGAAATGAATAAAACGAAACTTTCGCGATTCGACTGGCGAAACGTGGGAACGTCATTGATACGGGTATTGCAGGAGACTTTGACATACATCTCTCATGATGCAGGTCGTTGCATCCCTCACACATCCAACTGGAAGCGCACACGCGTGCCTCGCGTGTGCAAAAGACGCTCCGCTCGCTAAATTACGATTCCCCCGTAAGATAACGCGCGGCTTCTGTAAGGTAAGTGTTTGGAGGCGGCGGTTGTAAGAGGCTGCTGTATCTGCTGCCGTAGCAGCAGCAGCAGCAGCAACAGCAGCAGCAGAAGCAGCAACAGCAGCAGCGTAATGGAATCGCGATGAAACTTCCAAGGTTGTATTCCGAGTACAGCGTGAACCCCGTTCACAAGAGCGACTCGCTCGAGATCGATGATAAGTTCGCTAAGTCGATCAACATCTTCGACAAGAGTAATTCTTTAGACTTTATTCGCGTATATACCAAGAGCAAAACGGCACCTTGCGCAATTTCCCGAAGGATTTTATAGCCAAGGCGCTGCTTGATCGTCGGAAGCGGTCAAACTCGCACTCGCAAGAAGTTCATTGGTTCATTAGATGGTATAAATCAGTCGGAATTGAGGAGCAGATGGCAGGCATCCTCGTTTCTTTTTTCCCTTCTCTCGTGAAATGACGGCAAAAAGGAGTAGCGATATTTCATATTTAACAATCGTGGACGAGAAGCGGGCATCACGACTTATCTATGCAGCCGATGCGGGAGAAAAAACGCGGACCCGATGAGCCGGGCAATCGAGGATCACGATTGGGTGACGTGTGGCTGCGCTGGATAACGTCGTGTACGAGAGAGAAACATAAAAGCCCGTACGAAGAGGGTCAGGGCGTGATAGGCGGCCCGTGCAAAGGAAAAAAAAAAAGGATAAAAAAGTCTCGCCGTATCCGCAGAATCGAGAGTCGTTGAGATGCGCCGGTGGCAGCGACATTGTGGGAATACGAGGAACGATCCTGACAACCCTTGACTCGTAAACAACCCCGTTTCCGCGAGAGAATCGGTCCCGCCGATGTCTCTCGAGTCTTCCGCGATGACGATGCGATTTCGCTCGATCCTCTTCGGAACACGCTACTTGTACCGGCTGGCAAAGGTCAAAGACAGTACGTCTTGCCTGATCATGCTTGTTTAATAGACATCTGACTCTTTGATTCAATCGAGAGATTGTACCTACCTACGGGAAGAGACTACGGTATCATTAACTATATTTACATGATTGTTTTTTCAGATTTCAATTAATTGCTTTCATTTCAACATCCTCAACGAGACTAATTGTCCTCTGATAACACTTATGAAACTAAGATCCCGATCTTAATTATTAGGAGAGAGGCTTGTGCCTTGGGCCACTTTTCTTTTACATTGAACAAATGAAAAAATATAAAAATTCGATTCCTCTACATTTTCGTATTTTTTACTTCGCTTCAAGGTACAAATTATGCGAGTTTCGAATTGCACTTTGGTCCAAATGTTTTCTTGGTTTTTCAACCGAATAAATTATGTTCGCAGGGGATAATAAATGGAGAAAAAATTCGATTCCCAAGTAAACGTTGGCGGCAAGTGTAAGCGGTGTCATCGTATCATGGATTTCAACTTTCGATAAAATCCAAAGTACCGTCGACGCATAACAGTAGATGCTCGTCCCCGCAACAGGGATCACGGACTTCCTTCTTTTCGTCGAGAAGAGCACGCTTGTCCCAGCGTCGATAACGAGGTGTGCTCAAGGACTTATCGGCGTCGTACGGTCTTAATGCCATGGACACGGTCGCGAACCGTGCGATAGCGAAGACGCTATTTAATTAAGTATAATAGCTTGGCCTAACAAGACCTCCGCGGCGCTTTTTACCCTTCGACATTTTTACCTTCCCCTTATTCCACCGCGTCCTCATCGTGATGAACTTCGTGACGTGAGCTACATATCCAAACGGTTATTCCATCTCGTTAATGCTTCGCCGCGATCTCATGTTTGGCCACTGTTTCGCGAGATTCCAATAATTTCCAGCGGCGAGCCGAGATTCCTTTTCGCGTTTCAATTATTCGCGCTTTTGTTCGCGCTTTTTCCTTTTCGATCAGCGAGAAGTCGTAAAATGTGCGTTCCGTGACGTGAGAGTTGAAAAATTCGCATATTCGCACACGCCCTTTCGGACATTCGAGTAAGCTCATATGCAGCGTATCGTATAGCAAGTACTAATTGCAATTTATGTCTCATTGCAGTCGTCGGTACGAAACGACAAAGAACACCGCGGTGGATTACGTTTTAAACCGCGTTTCAAACCGCCGTCAAGATGGGAAACGACGAAGAGTTGAGGGATAATGTTCTCTCGTGAAATGCGTTCTTAAATTTTTTAACGCTAACATTTTTAAACGCGGAAGACAAAAATGTATGTAACGCCGTGTAAATTTTCGTCGAATACAGCGCGATATTAAGGAATCTCATTGTTCGTTGATAAATAAATAATTAAACAAGTACATTCCAGAAGCAGGTATACAACAAATTAATATTGAAATTAGTTGCGAGTCTCACGATAATTACGAACAAAGACGTCCCGTAATTATTGTTTTCGCGTAATTTCATAACGGAGAAAAAAGGCAACGAGAAATTAATTAACGTCGGTAATAACCGTAATCATGCTTTACGTTTTATTTTGATTGCAAAACGACCTACTTTTGGCACCTTCGATTGCAAGCAGTGCGCTTTATGATGATCATTAGCTCGCCAATAGTTACTCTAATCCCGAAGTCGAAATGAATTAATCCATACGATTCGCGACTGGCTCGTGATTGATTGTAATTGAAACAACCTTTCCTTTCACTTCACGAGTCCGTCATCAATTGTACTGTCACGAATCAATCATACGAACTTTACGTTTGAGTTTGAGAGCTCAATCGATTAACCCATTCCTCGGGGGGGTGAAGGAAATTTCGACGCTCCGGATGAACAACAAATGGCCGTAAATTACGGTCGCTCGAATCGCATCTTCCAGCGGCAAATCGCGATATAAATAAGTCGACGAGTTGTACAAATAAGAATTAAATACGGAAATGTCGCGGCACCTTTTAATTCTATCGATGAAAAGGGCGCGCCAATAATAAAAATTCGATCGCGCCGGCTCTTTTTATTAAGTTCGCGGCGGATTGAATTTTCCCGAGCACGAGCGAACTTTTCAGTTCGCCTTCTTTATCGCCGAGTTGCCACGAGAAAGTTCCGCCTCCGAAGAAGTTTGTAATAAAAGCATTTTTTTTGCTCGAAATGTGTTCGCGTCATAGAGAAGCTGCGGCTACCGCGGCTCATTCCTAGAAGAGTTCAAGCAAGAAAAGATCGCGGGAACTCGAGAGCGGAGAAAAGAAGCTCCCGAGCCTCGATGTCCAGTTTTGGTAGCGGAAAGCTCATTCGCATGCAACATCCTCGTCCAGGCTTACCGGGAAGGCAACGTAAGCACGCCGTACCGATACTTGAAGCCAGCTGCCGCCGAGCAACGGTTTCCTTTTTCTTACTTCTCCCGGTTCGTTTTTTACTTTCTTCAACTACACTTTGTTCTCTTATCTTATTACACATGGTTTTGCTTACGGGAGAGTACTTTTTCCACGTTCGTCATAAATCGTACGCGAATTCGCCGCGAAAACCGAGCAACTTCTTTTTTAAAAGTATTTCTCGAAGCGTGTGACCTGAAATGCCCGAAAAAATATGCTACGTTTAGGCGTGGTTTCAGAAGAAGTGAAAGGAGTTCGAATATCCGGTCTTTTTGCATTTGTTTATTCGCTCTTTGCACTACATAGATTGCAAAAAGTTACGGGAAACGACGAAATGGTAAAATAATTATCAACGAATGTTGCCTTACATGGTTTCTATTCTTGTTTTTTTTTACGCATTTTAATAAAAGCGTAAATTTCGAAGTTTGTCATTTAAAACATGTGAAATTTATTTAAAAAAGCCGTTTAATCAATGGTTTTATGTTACATCCATTTTTATTATCAATTTCTGTTAATTTTTGGCGATTTTTGGTTGATTGAATAAATGGTTCGAGAGTTATCGAAAGTCAGGACACAATTTTGTTCATTTTCAATCAACAAATGCAAAAGACCGGATATTCTAAATCCTTTCACTTCTTCTCAAACCACGCCTAAACCTACATATTTTTTCAGGCGCATTATACGTCCAAACACACGCCTCCTTATCACGAACATCAAGTCGTTTCCTCAAGAATTTCTTCTAATTCAGAATAATTACCAATGAAGTACCGAAAAATGCACCTATCAAATTTTAATGGATTCGTCCGATTACTTTGTCAGATAATCAGCTTCAAAGTTGCTCTTTGTAAAATGGAACATACACGATACTTTCTCAAAATTACTACATTTTTAATGATATCTTTTGACAGGAAATTGTGATAAAAAAAATAGAAACGATGAAGAATCCAAAGATGAAACTGTACTTTTACTAACAAAATTATAAAATCATTCACTTCAAAGTTTCTACGTTTTAAATTCAATATTTGAGCCCTTTAACATGTTTTTCATGAAGAATCCAAAAAAAATAAATATGTTCAATGTTTGCGTTGACTTCTAAAAGCGGTGTTGAGAATAGAAATTTGCTTGACGGAACAACGTCCACGCCTAGTTCTCACGACACTATAAGGTCGACGAGAATCGAGAGCCATAGAGAACCTGGAAAACCTTGGAAGCCGGGGACGTTGATAGATCGCGTCTCGACATTTGTATTTTGCACGGCGCCCGGGCGATCGCAGGAAAGTTCGTTATTTTCCAATGCCCAGCGCCAACCCATTAATTATTAACCAAGTACGAGCATGAATAATTGCGCGTAGCAACGAGACCGCGAGCGTTTTGTGATCGTGACTATTCCCGGGATGCAAGGGCTGCAGCTTTTGCGGCAGGTAAAACGCGTATGCGAAACCGAGCGGCGAACGTTCTAAATCTGTCATTTATCATAGCGTTTTCCTTGAAAAATATTTACACGCATGAGCGTGCGCGACGCTGTCGGATATTTGACGCGTTTAAGACCTTCGGATTGATAACATTGTACATAAGTAACGCTGGAATTTGACGTATTCGAGCAGAGGATAAAAAGCGCTTTTTCTCTTTCTTTCCTCATTCTTGCGATGCAAAACGGCTTGCGCAACTTTGTTTCTTTCCTAAATGCAAAAACGTACAATTATTTCACATGCAGTCTGCCCTTCGCTATATCGGCGTCAATTGCGGCGAAGCACGCCCGAAGGCTTTACGGGCCAACGTGCAGTGGAATGCCGCGGTGAAATTAGTATCGGGCTGTCGCCGCGACCGCGATCGCCGATTACGAGAACATTTTTCTGCATTCCACCACGGTTATATCCTGCCTTCAATGTACACGTGGCATGAAACAGTACGACCAGTCAGCGACCCAAATGTCTCCAAGACTTTTTTCCGCTTTGGAAATTCTTCACCAACGCACAATCCTGAGCTGTAAGCGATACTTTTCCATATTCGATCCGGGAGAGTGCTGATATTTGACATTTGCACCAACTCCTAGTCATTATATTTTGGAAATTTGGAACCATCACAAGTTACAAAATTAAACTGCGAATTAAACTTTATTGTTTCGAAAAAATGATCGTGGTTTTAACTTATTTCATCCCTCCCGAATTCCTCCCCTTTATTCTATTAAATAAAAAAAATTATTCTCCTTCTCCCATCTTCAAGATCTTCGATCTTTATCGGCCGGCAATTAGGAAATCATCGCCCGGCGCGACATCGAGATCACTTTCGCGAATGTTCGACGAGAAAGCCGAAGCACCCTCGATTTGATTTATGCAAGCACGCAGCGATATTGACGCAGCTCTCGAGGAACGCGCGTTCTTTGCGGCAAAAGTTCTCTTTCCCGGGGATAAAAGAACGGAGATGCGAGGCCTTGAGCTTGAGGTTAGAGTGGATGACAAACACACTCGTAAAGGTACGCGGTACAAAGGAAAGGAGCTCGCTCGAATGTGTCGCGGATGAAAACGCCGATGACGTTGAGGTTTTGTCGCGACTCGGTGATGCGGTAATCGCAACCCTTTGACTCGAGTTCCTCCGCGGCGAGGAAAATATTCTCACATTCCGATTTTTACCGCGAGTCAATAAATCGCGAACGCGGATCAATTTCAATTTTAAGAATGTTATTCATAAAACCAGCCGTACGCGTATCTGGTCGAATCTCGCGACGTGATTAATACGCGCGTTTTCCAGTGTGTATTTAATAATCCCAGTTGTCGGACTCGCGAGCGTTACGTAAGCCGAGGAAATTATAGTGTAAATATGATAGTCCAACGGTTGAAGCGTCGATTCAATATACTGATATTTCGTCAAAGTGATTAGGGTCAGCCGGTCCGTGAACCCGCTAGCGACATTTCGCCTTTTTACCAGGGCGTCTTTGTGCAATTTCTCCGCGTCTTTATCCGAGCAGCATTATCGTATCGACTATCGGCGGCACGCCGCAATTTCTGCCCGGTGGGTCACGTGCTGCCGCTAAATCGGTATGCGGAAGAGAAAATATCGATGATTATCGCACGTGCTCGATGCGGGGCTAAGCTTGACACTGGCTAACGGTGAGGCTTTGACCATTTTTCGAGCGCGCTAATCCCCAACAATGCCGGGGAGTTTACGAATCAATCATAGGCCGCGTGATAGACCAGGATCACGTAGAACACCAATTCCGCGCCGATAGAGCCAATAAGGTGTAGTATTTTCGTCATTTTCCCACCAAATCGATATCGAGGCTTATCTTCCAGCCGAATCCAACGTATCATTTGCGCAATTTCACACGTCGTTTGGGCATTATTTATAAGAGTACGATGCAAATTTCAGAAGACTGTTATGCCACGGAGATAAGTAATTCGATTGGGCTGGAATTACGGTCAATTTCGATCATGAGGACGAAAGTACTTACGGCATGGTATTATTTACGTATTTTGTATTGTTCAGAAATTTATTGACGTCTCACGATATTCTCGTGTCAATTATTCCAAACCCACGATTGCGGGACTCTTGGAAATTCATTTTAAAAATCATTGGAAAGTTGTTGGCTTCGAAATATCGTTGAACGATTCGAACTTCGTTAGCTGCATCGCGAAATGATTAGATAAACGAGGTTTGCGAGAAAAAATCCAGTAGAATAGTGGAAGGGTTCGACACTCGATCAAGAGTCTACGAAATCGAATAATTAATTAGGAAGCTTGGCAAATGTATGTGCAATGGGCGCAGAAAAGCTTCTCGCGGGGAATGCCAGGAAACGTCGGAAGAGTAGTAGGTGGATCGTAGCCAATCGCCCTCGAATTTCAACGCCGCGTGTAATTCAGCGAAATCGCCGGTGGGAAAAAAGAAACTTGGAATCGAACACTCCCTCGTACGTGAAGGGAGAGACAATTCAGGTAAAAATAAACACTGCTATTTTCAGCTCCTCTCGATTGTTCTTCAATTTCCATGTTAAAGTGCGATCGTAACGAGGCTAAGGTAAAACGAGATCGCGTCGAATCAGATGTAAGCTCGTTCGGGTCGGCGACCCGGGCAAGTGTACGGAAATAGGATCGAAAATCTTAGGTAAACGTAACTTTTCCTCGGGTTCGCGCTCGGCCGACGCATTTGGAATTACGCCAAAAAGATCTCGCCGGTTCGTCGAAATGTTCTCGGGGTGCCCTATAACTTACTGGCCAGTAATTTCTCGCGCATTATACCGTGCTACTCTCTCCAAAATAATGTCGTAAAGAGGGCTACGGATCGATGTAAAAAATAGCTACGAGCGCAAATTTTACGCGCGCGTTCCCTGTCAACGCGAATAAACGTGATTACAAAAGTGGGAGCTAATGGTCGCTGTTGAGTGCCGTTAAATTGCATTTGCCAAACGTTCTAACGATCGACAAAAGCGTCCCGTACGTGCCGTGGCTAAGCAAAGTGCGGATATTTTAATGGAACCGTTAGTTTCATTTAAGCAGCGTTCAACGGCGCCAAGTTATTTCGAAAAAGTCACCGACGAGTATAATGTTCAAGTTCATCGATGGAAAAAGTCGAAGAGCCAAGAATAACGCATTTCCTGTCGAGCCGGAACGAGACATTGGGGCGAAGTGTAACAGGATCAGAATCCGGTATCTTTAGCAGGACTAGCCGAGTCTACGAGAGACGAGATGTTTGCACTGAAAGTTGGCGCAATGTCTTTAGTTGACCCACTTAACGTCAGCACGTTCTGGTACAAGAGCCGGTGAAGAAACAGCAGAATGCTACCAATGCACCGAGACTTTCACTCGGAAGGCTCGTTCCTGAGAGCGCGGGCGCAAGCGCGAGACCTGCATGGCGATCGATTGTTTTCGAAAGGTCGCCTCGGTCCACCATTAGCAATTTCTATTAGTCTCTCTTTCATAATGTGGCGCGGCTGAAAAGGTCACCGACAACCGCGGTCTCCGAGCTTCGAGTTCATCCCGCCCGCTTCTGTATCAACCCTTCGCATCCATTTCCGCGACGACAATATCATATACGCCGAGCGCTCTTCTTCATTCGCGACATGACATTCACAATGTAGCCAGAACGCGACTTTTTTCTTTTTTCTGTTAGCTCCGCGCGTCGCTTCGATTTCAATGGGTCTCTCTCTCTCTCTCTCTCTCTTTCTGTCCCTCCTCGAGATACTGGTTTTTGGAGTACAGTTACTTTCCAGCAATGAAAAATTTTTTTCTTTCCCGGGTTCACATGTGAGCTACTTCCGAGCTACCGAGAGCACAATATCCTTACTTAGCGGGAATATTACGGGCTTTGCGTTAAATCACGGTGAAATGATTGTCGTTATTATTATGCCCATCGATAAATAACATTTACGAGCTCGTGAAAGGCACTTAGAGACGATGCGTAGGCCGATTTGAAAGGCTAAAACGCATGGGCACATCGGAGAGCTCTTCGCCGTTGGAACATCGTGGGTATTATAATACTTTTTAGGGTACGACGTCCAAAGGCGAATTAACCTTTCGAGATGAAATCCGCGAGGCCAATGTTTGCCGAAGGATCAGGCCTCGGGAATTCGTTTCATTTTTTCATTCGGACAGCGTAATTTCGCGTTTTACAAGGGCGACGCGATTCTCCGGGCAAACACGGCTTCGCTGATGCGAATATAATTGTTTAACAAGTTATTATTGTTGGCCGGGCAGATCGATCGTGGCCCGCGGGCTAATATACTTTACGCTTCCTCTCCGTGGCTCGACGTGCGTTGCCGTTGCAGCAATGCCACATGATCGATGACGCTCATTCCTTTCCACTTTGAGCCTGCGGTAAATCGGGCACTGAAAGACCGAGTCATTTCTCTTTATGCTGATTGTACGAGCCGTGGATCGAAATTTCGTAAAGCCATCGAGGTAAAAGTCTCAAGTTTACTAAAGTTTCTGTACTCGATGTTCATAATTAATTCAATAAATCCTCGTAATTGGAGTTTAAACGAACGTGTTGCTCCGCGCAAATCTCTTTGAGTCTCGATCGCGCTGCTGACAAACCGAGCAATTTCCGCTTTCGACATTTCCGTCACCGAGCTCTACGCTGTTCTACGGGAATAACAATGCCCTCAGGGTTCTTTCGTCGCGGAACAAGCGTGGGGGATTATTAAAATAACCGCTACGGCCCCGGATAATTAATTTATTGTGTTCACCCCGGCGATTGAACTTGCTCGTAACGCTAAATCAACTCGCAACAAAAAGCCAATCGAGTTCTCGCGAGTTTCATTATGACATCGTGATCTGCCGAGATGGCGTTTTTTTCGCGCCGTTGGAGATTTGCATAGAACTCAATCTGTCCGGGAATAATATTCTAAACCCGAGCCAGTCATGCATGCTCCTCTTCCTACGCTCGAGTCACGCTTTGCTTTGATGGAAATCTCGTTTGCAAAGGGCACACGCGCCAACCGCGGTAAGAAAGAGATAAAAAATTTTAAAAAACAACGCGCAAAAAAAGTCACCACACCCAAGTGCCGCGCTGGCTTATTATTAATTTCGTCACGCATTGTCGAGGTATACAAGGAAGAATTTACGAACGCGAGAATCGGGCACCGCGTGATATTTACGAGCGGATTCTGCCATTTTTGCGATTCGTAATACCGCGCTCTCGAAAGGTAAAACGGAGTGATAACTTTTTTTTTGTCGCTGAGATGTTTGCCGTAATCGGAAAGTCAGGGAAACTGGAGAGGTTTGACCAGTTCAACGCGTACCGAAAAACTTTTTAAAAGGTTTTCTGGAAACCGCAGGTGCGCGTTTATATAAAAAAACGTTCGACCCTTCGACAAACATTGATTAACTTTTATAGATTCCAAGCGAAAATTCTGTAAAAAATATCCTTTAAATTAACGAAGTGGCATGCATGTTTTGGAGCGAATGATCGAGTCGCTACAGCGCACGCCGGTGAAGCGTGAATGTAACGATAGCAGCAATTTCTGCAAATCTCTTGTGCTCCGAGTGAGAAATATCATTAATTAAGTCACGCTGCGTCGAACAACGACGCCGGCTCGAATTAATACGGCTGTCGATCATCGCGCACGGCCTCACGGAAAGGTTCCGCGCGCCGGTTTAATAAGTCTCGTGGTACTTCGCTATTTAACGGAGGCGACTTATAATAAATAAATAGCAAAACGGCTCGATGACGAATGAAGCATTGTCTCGGCCGATTAACATTCGCGCGAACGCGAGAACTGGAATTTATGATAATTAGATGAATTCCGCATTGTCGGCTGATTTACAGCCATGTTTGCTGGAACGAGTCGGACGCGCTGTCGCGCTAAATATTGTGCGAAGTGTGTCTCACGGGTCTAAATTCACGGACGATCCGAGGCACCTTGATATATCGCTCCGAAGGGTACAATCGTCGCAATTGTTCATCGCGGTCACATTGTGAAAAACGCTACCGCGCGCTGGAATCTTTTACATGCTTATAAGCATCGTCGCAATCAGCATGTTAAGTATCGTGAGTCGCGGAAATATTCTTCAATTCAATATTCCTCGAATCGTGTACGAAGATTTTTTTCAAAACATTCATGGGTTGTTTCTATTCCGAGGCAACATATTTCCTGGCTATTGATTGTCATGTAAGTTTTGCAAGTAAATCCATTCAATTTTCCGTGTCTTCGTGTTGATTATTTATCGTATTCATGAATGCGCGTGACAATCTTTTGTTAAGAAACGAATCAATTGTTTTATACGCGAGGAATAAATTACAATAAATTAATAATGAGTGAATGGTTGGAAATTATGTAAGAAAAAGTGAAGGAAATTGTTCAAGGCTTTTCACTGATGTAATATGTATAATGTTTAAAAACGAGGCATTTTTTTAACGATTATTCATCGAGTGGTTTTCGATTGTTTGAAATTGATTGACATATCTTTCATTCCAGAACATTTTCATGAATTTTTAAATACCGCATCACAAATTTGACGTTCTCGAAATTTCGTGGTCATTAATTATTGTTTAGTCCACAAATTTTCAATTTCTCCGCTTTTCCATTGTTTCAAACACTTCGCAATGCAGCGACGCAAAAGTTAAGAACTTTGATAATTAATTCCCGGCAATCGAGACGTCAGATCTTTTCAAAATTGTGTACAATTATAGTTCGATCTTATTTTTCTCGTTGAATTAAATCGTGGAAAAGCCGCGAACTATCAAAATTGCAGTCTCTAAATTTTTAAAAGAAATTGAAAGAGGATAAATGCAATCAATGCAATATTTCGAGTGACTCGTTGAAGCGGAATGAAAGGGACAGGGGCTAATGGGGCAAAAAACTGATTTGCAAATTTGGATCGTAATTATAATGGACTCGTGTGATAAACTCCCATATATCGTATAAATAAACTAGTTTGATGAGGTGCCAATCTCGAGTTCATTTAATCGATCTTTTGACTCGAGTTATCAATTACCTTGCCGAGCTTCTGGTAATTGACAAGTATAATGCGAGTATTTATAGCCACAGCGAACAACGTATAGGTGGCTAACGCGGTTCGTCTGACTGATCCAGCGAGCAATGTAGAAAATATAGCTTCGCTCTGTCCCCGGCTTATCGCGGCGCTTGAATTAATGGATGAATATATAAAGCGGAATTCAGTTCTATCATAAGTGACGTGGAAGATGAAGAATCCAACGTTCGAATTATCATTCAAGAAGCTACTTTTCATATTGTTTTTCATCCTCCGCCATTTTTCCGCATCTCCGAGTCGAACGATTAAACATGCATTACGCGTTCTTGTTTTAACGCGATGAAATATCGCCTCGTCATAATTCGAAATGTTCGTAAATTACCGCGGCCACTTTTGACACCTCGCGCGCAAATGATTTCCTATTCCCAAAAGCGTATAAATTTCTAAACACATTAAGCAACGCTTATAAACACGAGCGCCAACTGGCGCTAGGCGAAAGCGCAATTTTGATTTATAGCTAATTGCTCGGTATTTTTCCAGACTTCCTAACGCGCTCGCTATTGCATAAATAATCAAGTTTTTTTCTCCGCGTTCCAGATCCGGATTCATAGCGCCAAAGACGCATTACGTCTTGAGCGATTGAATGAGCGCGGGACGTCGAAAAAAAGGTATGAAAAATTCGAGCACAAATTATCCGAGCAGTCAATTTTTCAAGCTTCTTTTTTCCCTTCCTTTTCTTCCTCGGCTAATCTCATACGCGAAGCGTCGTTTCATCGAACAATAAAGCCATTTCGAGATCATTTCCCACATTCCCCGCGATTTCTCGAACGATCCGATCTTCTCCGGACGAAAACAATCGCGGCCTCGATAAGGATAACGATCAAGAAAATGTGTTGAAAATAATATCGAGTTAGGATAGTTTCCAGCGAGACTATGAAAAAGGAAACGTAGAAGAAACGGCAGGAAACACGCGTCCGGCGTTTCCCTTCGCAAAAATGAGAACGGGAGGAAAGAAATTATTTCGCTCGGGGCGAATTCTGCGCTGCAAACGAACTGACCTTGAGGTGAGAAAAGTCTTGGAGAACGCGAGCCGATCACGGAGAAGCGTCGTTATTTATTGGTTCATCGCTTGGAAGAAAAATGAGTTGAAATCTGAAGCAGCGTCACTTAGCGTGGCATTAGGCCTCCCCCACATATTTTCCGAGCGAGCGCTTCCAAGAAAAGACGCGACAAAGGGAGTACCTACTTGCGTTGACACGCGGTAAAAGTACGAGCTCAAGTGAGACCTCTCTAGCCGCGCATTTGATGGCATAAAGCGATGCCGCTCTATGCCATCAAATGCGCTATTTATGTAGGAATTCATTTTTCAGAATGATGTTTCTTGAACCCGGCTCGGAGTTATGTATGTGGAAGACTTCTATAGTCCCGAGGGCTATAATCATTTCATATTTCACGCGTTACGATGACTCTCGGGTTTTACGATATATCTGGAATTATTTTTAGAGCTTTCTGCTCGGAAAAGCCGGGAAATTATCGTGCGAAAAGTTCCATTGGATTGACTTATCAAATATTAATAATGATCGTCGTTTAAAACTATTGCTGGCTCGTTGAGAAAACCTTCGTCCATTTCCTTAATCGTTAAATTATAGAATCGAGACAGCTGTATTAAAAGCCGTGTGCTTCCAGAACTTGAAACACTCCCTAGAAAAATACGGACCGGTTTTGCCCGAGGGACAATCATGAACGTCATAAAATGTAATCCAGCAATAACTGCGAGCGGAGGTTTGCATCTTTCAGAGCGTGGATTGCTTAATCTACGGAATAGACCAATTTAACCGAACCTAAGTAAGAAAATTATGCGGGGAAAATCAATTTTCTCCATGTGTGCGGCTTTTTTACACCTATATATTTTATCCGTAGATCGCTCGATAAAAATCATAATTCTTCTTGTGAATTATGGAACGGCGTAATCAATTTTCATTCATTCGCGTGAAAGACGAAATGAGGCCTTTTCGAAGTGGCAAATTGCACAATTTCCATGAATATTGACGTCAAGTTAATGCCTTTCGGCGTTCGAATTGTTTATTAAATCAAGTTGAAAAACAAAATGGCTTGAAATGTCGAAACGAGCATAGGAAATTACGATTATTACTGTGAAAAATATATCGTTTAATTAAAATGTTAAACTCCGAGATAAAGTATGCTTTTTTATTTTATATTTATAAAATAATGAAGCGTGGAATATTTACATCGATAGCCATAAACATACTTGAAATAGCAGAAATGATTTGCATGCGCATGGAATCTTGGCCTTTCAATACTTTATTAAATAATTTGAAGTAACCAAAGGTATTACGAGTCATAAAACAATACGTATAAAACGGAAAAATTCTCAAAGAACCGTACGAAGAGAAGGTTTTCTTGAAAAAATAATGCTATATCTTGAATATTACCAATTTTCTCCGCTCTCTCTTTTACTATGTCCAAGAACCCGAGAACATAGGATGATGTAATTGCAGGTTGTCTACGAAATAGTTGCAATCGTCTCTATAAAAATCAGTTATTACCTTGTACTTTGAATTAGTTCTTACTGCAACGTTCCACATTTCATTTAGAATTGGAATTGTCTCTAACCGAAAGCGAGTATTCAGAGAAACGACGTCTCCGTCAATAATTCCGGCGAATCGCTTCTTAAAATACTCTTTCGAGGTTTAAATAAAAAATTGCACTAATAATTCAAGTTTTTCTTGTTCGAGACATAACATTTTTTCGTCTGGTTAAAATTTGAATTACTCTCCCGTGACTATCGATTAAGATGTGCAATGAAAATAACAGTTATACCGAAGTAGAATTCAAACTTTTCAGATAAGTCGAAACGCCAGCGCTTTTTGCCGTTACGGAACTTAGAAACTTGGTTTTACGCGCCTTCGATAGTTTAATCCGAAGACGAAATTGAAAAAAACAGATTCAATTCCAAAGTCGATGAAACGCACACATGCTCCTTTTTCTAAAAAAAAAAGGAACATGTGTAATTTCTACGAATTGTTCTTGGCATAAAAATTATTCGAGTAGATCCAAATAATTTATTTCCATGCAAGTACAACCTTGAAAAAGAGCGCGTTCAATTAAAATTCCAATAGAATGTGGAGCGCGAAGCGCGTGTAATCTACTTATCTATAAATGCAGCAACACACTTGTATATTTCGAAATGTTCTAGCCAATCAAAAGCGCGTGAAAAAAGTCGCGCTGGGAACGGACGCTGGTCGCTGTAGCTTCGCTGAAAATTGATCGTGGAAAGAAACCGGCCCTCATCGCTCTCAGCGAATACGTGCGTGCGGATCCGGTGGAGTTTTTGCAAATCGAACTCTTCTCGTCCAAACATGACTCGAGTGTCGAGCGTACAACTGGGAACTCGTCGAGAGCTATCTATGGCGCGCCGATGATCCCCGAGGTTTTGAGAAGCAGAAAGACGAGGATCGCGACGCGCGCGTAAAAAAAAATGGCCTCGAATACGAGCTGGTAAAAATTTTTGACTTCGAACAATCAATATCAAGAGGAGAGACGTTATGCGACGTTAATGCAAAGACGCGATGACAGGTAAAGACGAGCCACATCCGGGACGACGGCCAATGAAATTGATCGTTTTGCGACGATGCCTGAATAATTTATGCTCGCACGTCGTGCCGACAATCGCCTCTAGAATAATTGCCCGAGCTTTCGAACGTTCCAGGAAACAATGAAGTTTACCCATTAACAAATGTCATTGTCGATATCGATTAAATCATTCGATGTAATGAGAACGCTTTAGAGCATAATTTAAACATAAACAATTAAACGTTTTTCCATTAGATTCAATGACATTGGTCCGAGGCGACATTCGATGCCGGAAAAAGGAGTTTTCCTCCCGAAGGCTGTTGTTTACCGGCGATTTATCCCGAAGGAACTGGTACGCGTTTCGTTTTCGCATGCTTCATTACCGATCCGGAGTCCTAAGAATTATATTTATGAGCCTATAGCGCGCCAGCCACAGGATAGTTATTATAATTGCTTGTCGCTCCCTGCGTGATTTATGGGGGTGCGGCTAAACGCTCGCTCTTTAGTTACTAATCTCGTTCCTTAATAGCTACCGTGCTGTCTCGAGGCAGTTCGCAAACTTAGCCGCAAAGCTGGAATGGATTGACCTCATTTTCGAGACTCCTCGAGAGACCTCGAAGGTCGTATCAATCTGCGCGAAATCATTCTCGAACATTATGCGGCTACGCACCCTGTCCCCGCAAAATTGTTTGCCATCTTCATAATTTCCATAAAAAATTATACTTCGCAGGCATAATACGCGGAAAGATACGTTCGAGGCGTAAGTTTTCGCAAAGACAAGCCGATATTGTTTTTAATTGCGCGACAGAAGTGACAGAACTCGAGTGAAAATTCCCATGATTATATGAGCTCGAGAATAAAGACTTTTAATTACTTAAGCCCGTTAGAGAGCGTCCCTTTCGTCTTCCATGATAAATTCCAGCGCGGACTTAGCATCTGCCTCTTTATTACTCCGCCCATTAATGATGTCATTACCGTTGAGCTGGCTAATTAAAATACGCTGGTGGCAAAAGTTCCTTCCACCCAATATTCATCAAGAGCAGTTATCGAGCATCGAAAATGAAACGGGTATGTAAGCACCGCGCTGCTCTCGACTACGACTTACCATAACCTTTTATCACTTATCTAATTAGCCTCTGCATTTGATTAGCGGGGAAAAGAATGCGAGAGAGACGGTGATAGCTTCGCCGCGAGTCCCAGGCTACAGAGTAAACTGACTGCATCGTGGTGTACGTAATTTTAATCGTCCCTCGCGTCAGATAAGAAAGGTCGACGGATGAACCGGCATCTGCGCTCGCAATTAGCCGTGTTTTTATTTACTCGGCCTCGCTCGCTTTTATTACTCGAGAAACCGCTAGTGCCACTCGAAATCAACAATGAGAGAAAAAAACGACGCGCGTTTTTTCCCTTTAAACAATTTCGTAAAAATCTTTTGATTACATGGAGAGATAAGAACGCGAAGAACATGCCCCCTCCCCCTCCCCCTCCGCGCCCCGTTCTTCTTCTTATATTCGCATGAATTGTGGCAAAATTCAGCGCAACTTTTTACCATGCGAAATGTACTTCGGTTGATTACCCTAGCAGTATTTCAGTGAAACGAGACGCGCAAAAAATAGAATGTTAATTAACCTTTATTACAGAAATAATTTGTACCCACCGAGAGTACGTGACTAATTATAACAAATTTATTAACCGATCTTGTAGGAGATGCAAGAAATTATTTTTCCTTTCGACAGGTTCTGCTCTCGCATCTTCTTTTTCGAGCGTTAACAGTTTGCGAAAAGAAATGACCGAATGCAAAAAAACTGACCTTTGTGGAATCGTCGATCGACGCGCCCAAAGTGAGCACGTGCAAAGTGACTTCCCGCGCGTTTTCCAGTTCTTCTGGAAGACAGTAGAGAGCCTCGCTGACGAAGTAAGGCTCGGAACAAGTCAATCTGAAATAAAGAAAGAATGATAATGAAGCCCGAAGCGGAAAGACGCGAATTTATCGTAGATAAGCCGTCCGTATTTTCTGAAAGCCTCGTTAAACCGAGGCGAAAGCGCGACTTATCGAAACCCACGCTTCGTCGATTAGCCGGAGCTCATTTTTAGCCCGAGGACCGTTCGAGATATGGGCACACTTTGAGCGACAAAGAGCCAGGCTTGTATTTCTTCCATCGAATAATATCGAAGCGTATTAGACGACATAAGGCCGGTTAAAATTACGCAAAAAGTGCCACACTGTCGTAAAACGAGATACGCATGATGGCTCTAATGGCGCTCGTAAAATTGAAAAGGTTAGGAATAAATACGTAAATCACTGATGCTAATTAGCTCGCGACGCACACGGGACTTTCGTGCGGCCGGACAAACTGGTTTACAACGACTACACATGTTGCATAAATGTGTCCATATATATACTTCTACGAGTGTACATATTTATTTGCATTAACATACAAAGCGCCCAGGAAAAAATACCTCGACCCAGGCGGTTCCGGAGGATTTTCTGAGTCTTTCCCTGGCGAACCACGGAATCCATCGAGTAAACTAATTTTTTTTTTCCTCAACAAACTCGGCGTGATTCGCAATATGTATAAAAAAATTGTCGGCAGATTATTCGGTTTGGGAATTAGTTGATTGAGGAAGGTAAAAATGCGTATCCGGTTTGGAAATGTTTTGGTCCAAAGCCAGGCCTTTTTCCACTTGGTATATCCCAAGATTGAAACGGTAAACGAAAGTTGCGTAAGGCGGGATTATTATTTATGAAGAGAGGTCGTGAGAGGTAGAAAATGTGATCACGGCTCGTCATTACGAATGCGACAGAGATAATAAATATAAATAGCGATCTCTCCGTTAAGGATTCATGCATATGCAATGGAATTTCGGTGCCTTTCCTCTTGGCATCGCGTACGATTGCACGTATGCATTCCCGTTCGTACACGGGCTATCGGAAGCCCGAGAATCACGAATGCCTCGGTGCCTCCTCGACTCCATATTAGACGACGAAGAAATGTGTTATAGGTTCATCGACATGGAAACCGGCGCGCTTGAATGTTATCTGCCGAATAAACAACTTGATAATAAGCTCTGCTCAAAAATCATATCTCACTTTCGCAACGATCGATGTTTTTCCCGTTCGAACGTACAATTATATTCTCACGTGATTCGTTGCGCGCCAGACCCCGTTCGCGATCTTGATGTAGCGTTTCTCAACGGGGATTCTTTCCTCGCTCTGATACTTGGCATATTAGCCTTAAATCTCATCTCTGATAATAATCGCACCGCGAAATAGTGAAAAAACCGATATTCGGTTTCGAAAAAATAAATCGAATATTGATTTTTCTATTTGGCGTTCGCATGCAGCTGCTGAGCGTATAATTCCCTCTTACGAGCCCGAACTCGGTTGGAGGCTAGCAATCATACGCTATGCGTGACGATCATAAGTTTTGAAAAATCTTTATAATAACGGGGGATTCTTCGAAGGCTTCTTTTCCTATCGTACGTTCCGCCAGTTTCTAGAAAATGTATCTTACCCGTGGCATGTTCTGGAAACATGATCGCCCGTTTTACGCTGTATTATGCGCAAAAGTGCTCGTTGCCGGACTATCTTTAAGGTGGTCTCGAGAACGCGAGATTTCGCGGAATGTGATTGCGAAGGACGACGCTCTTTGTATTGTAAATCATATTTTTCAAGCTTTTTCCGAAAGCCGGCTTCTTTTCTCGCTCGGTATTTAACAAGGGCTGCGATTGTTGATGGAATAAAACGGCAGATAATGAAGAAACGATAAAATAAATTCGAGTGATAAGTACGGCGAGATACCGGGCACGAGTCGGCAGTGAATTTATAGTATGGACCAGTCAGAGGGTGGCTCGGGTTTCCGGGTATGGAGGCTGAGAATTCATCGCGATGTGCTTCCTTCATGATCTCCCTGCATCCTGTTAACTTCTGCTCTTGGTCTGATCTGATCCATACAAATGCAATCACGACGCTCGTATGGAACGAAAACGAGAAAAATAACACTCGGCAAAAGCAAGGTATGCGATGTCGCGAGTCGCCTTCTGACTGACATATTTTTCACCCGGTCCAATCCCGTATTAAAGTCCTCGCGATTAAGATCGCGTATGCATTCGAATGCATAAAAGGAACTTTACTCAATTATCGTATCTCGCGTTGCAGTCGACGAACTCGGGGCAAAAAGTATTGCGAACATCGTTTTTTTTTGCTTGTACATCGGCGAATTGAGAATGTAATAATGATATGCAAATTACCGTGGCGGTCGGAACGGATATTATTCTACATTTTTGTGGGAACATGGACAAGTTTGTAATTGAAGAATTTGCAAAAGTAGGTGAATTTTGACAGGATGATTGTTAGCGGTTGTACCGCGCCGCGAAGACGCTGCAGGGGAAAGTAATTGGGCAGAGCAATATTGAAAGAATTACCCTCGGAAATGCTTCGCCAAAAGCATTGCGACTCGCGAAAAGCGATTAATACTTTCTAGTAGAAAACATCTCAATCGGATTTTTCGAAAATTACCTTATCCGTAAGTTCTAAAAATTGGCATGATCGATTGAATGCTGCTTAATTGGTACCCAGTTATTGATTTTTAACTGTTTCAAGTGGCAAACATGATCTTGCCGATCCAATAAGTTCGCTGAAAACACCATAAAAATGAAGTAAAGCGGTTATTCCGGTCAAAAACGTATAAAATCAGAGATAAATAATCCGGATAAAATATGGAAAATGGAATTAAGTGGTTATTGAAAGTGTTAATGACTATAACTAAAGCGAATGTCCCAGTGAATTTACGGATTACGAAAATTCAAAGTACGAAAAATTTGTTTATTGGGGCACCTTATCGCGTTATCCGAAAAAAATGGATTCGTTCGACGAAAGAAATAAAGAGTCGGGTACAAAGAGTTTTCCCGGAGTCCGGGAAACTGGTAAACTGGTACTTATGCGGCCGAACGGTCGGCGAGTCCGTTAAGGCGAGTGACCGGGCGTAAAAAATTGAGTGATTCATACGTCGCGCGCAGCATCCAACCAGTCAGTGAGTTGTGTGTACGAGGCTCGAAGAATGCAGAGACGTATGTCGCTGGCCTATCGTGCCTCCTTTTCTGGGGATCACGGGAAGTCTATTCAGAGGCTACATGCACGGATCCAGGACATCGTGCCCGAAGCCTTCTTCACGGTGATTACCATATTGCATGTCACATTGTCGGCGCACCCTGCGAGAAATAGAAAAGAGTCGAACAAGGAGGAACCGGAGGTCGCGCGGTGGACGAGAAGAGAAGTAAGATGAATAGTCGAGGAGAAAGAGAAGAAATATGGAAGCCGAAGAAAAGGAGGGAAAAGCGCGGAGGAGAAGGAGTAACCACCTCGCGATATAGCCAAGGGCGGTCTCTCTATAAACCACCGCAATTCTATCTGCGTCCTTCTCCGGTATAATATAACTCGTCCGTAGGATTAAGCCTTTTATAGTCCTTTTGAGCGACGAGCTTTGCCAGCCGCCGGCTCTTCTGCGACCTTCTGCTCTCTCTCCATCTTTCTCCGCTTCCATTTCTTACTCTTCGATTTCTTTGACAGGTTATCCGGCGGACTACTGACTACTTGCGGTGACTGAACTAATCGAGCCGCATTACGGAGCATCGTTCCTTTGCGAAGCCCCGCGTCGCGCGATCATTAAAACGATTCTGACAAGCGATTCTGATCATTCGCTCATCAATTTTCATTGGTCCATTTCGGAAATTTGATCCTACCGAATGGAGAGACGTGTGGGATTCGTTTTACTGTTGATTCAGTAATTATCGACTGCAATCACGGAGGTGTAATTTACTTTGGATTAATTCCATATCGCCGGTAGGAGGGCCATTATATCTTCGAGAAACTATGCGTAACGCGTTACATTAATGTTTATAATTGGGTGTAAACGTAAAGAAAGCCACGGTTTCGATCGTTCGCGTATATTCGGCATTATAAATTGCATCGCAAACTGGTATCCCGAGATTTTCGAGCAGCTTCTTTACCTGGATAAAAACAGACCCGAGGGGCTGAAATTGTTGGGCGGTTTTTAATAATAGTGGCTTTGCGATGGTCCGAGGTGCGTTCTTCACCTTGAGAAATTCATAAAAATTTGCGACGAAAAGTGGAACGGGCGACGCAACGTGAAAAATGAATTTTCAGAGAGCAATATTCCGGGCTGAAGATGGCGGCGAAGAGAAAGTTGCTCGCGAGACTACTCCGTCGAGTTTAATATCTCGAGTTTTCTCATACGCGCCCGCGTTTCTACATGCATGCGGAGACTTTTCTGATGCGCGAGATGAAATTAATCTGATTTAATTAAAAATATGTTCGAGGTTGAAATCGCGAGTCATCTTCCAAACTGCGATAATGCATTTTATCTTCTCGTTTGTTATCAATTTTCAAATGAATGACGCTATAAAACGGAAAACCAATTATATTATGAAACATATGATGATGAATTGAAAAATAAATCAGTTTCTTTTGTTGGAGACATTACAAATTTCAAAGTAGAATGTACGGAACAAATTGGTTAGTTCCGCAAACGTCGAATAAAAACCAGTCAATTAGTCGACTTTTACGTTTCGAACGATGTTTATTTATTGCGACGTTTCGATTATTATTTTATGACCCGCTTCAAAGAGCCTATAAAATTGTTAATACAAATGTAAATATCGTTCCAATTATTCTCAAACCTAAATCCTCGATCGTCAATTACCGTATAATTTAATTCAATCAATGTTTAAAAATGTATTTAAAAAATTGATATTATTGAATTGGATGCGATGATATAACAGCGACGCAATCATCTCGGGTTCGTAATTAAGAACCACGTGATGAATGCAGAATTTCCAGTACGTCTTGTAACCGAGCATCAGTAAATATAACTCGTTCGATTCATTCTCGCTGGAGCCACCCTGCATGCGAAAAGCAGCGTACGATTATGCCTCGGTTTATGCATACTTTAGTGGGGAGTGCATACATTCCGTAGGTTGTTTGTGCCCCGACACAAAATAAGGAATCGCCGGCGCGCTCGTATTACGTATTGCGGCCGTTAGCTCCAGGACATCGAGACATCTTGAAGTTGCATATCCGGAAGGAAAAAGGTTGCAAAAAAAGCATAATTGGAGTGGAAGGTACTATTAGAAGGGTGGAACGTGGAAATTAAATGGAACGCGATATAATCGCCTCGGGAGAAGAAGCGTAATGACCGCGGCTTCGAAATTTTATCTTAAGCGCTGTTTGAAGCGGAAAAAAGTGTAATTATTCCGAAAAATTCTTTTTAATGACGGACAAATTCGGGAATTATTTACGTCGGGGGATGGATATAAGAAACTGGGCGGAGGTGTTTTTTTTCTTCGGCGGAATGCGCGGCAAGAAGACGCGTTATTCTTTCGGGTTTTTTTGGCTGCTGCTGCGAGAGGGAAAAGGACAGCGCGGTTAAAGAGACCCTCCCGGGACGAAGAGGTCATTAACAGCATTTAAATGTGGAGGGAAGCCGCGGGCACGACACGCCGTCGACTAACGAGCACCCGCAAAAGAGTTACGATGTCGGCCTGTTTACGTTTACGATATCACGACGTCGTTTACGGGAAAAGGAAATGTTCACTATTAGTGCACGATTATAGTCGTTTGCATGGCTGCAACACAGTAATCCCTATGATTTCTGCCTCTTTCCCTGTCGACTCCAGCCGCTTCAAGGCCAATACTCCAGTTTCTCTTTCTACCTTCTTGCGCACATTTTCTTTCATTTCTTCACCGCGTTTGGCTCCGCTCTTACCTTTACAGCTCGCTCGCCGTGTTTTCAAGTTTTCCAACTTATTCGAGTATATTCGAGGAGCAGGCATTACTTCCGTCCGTGAAACGCGCCTTTCGCCGTTTGCGCTATTAAAAACGCGCCTTTTTCCAAACTCGCAATCGTAAAATTAATTCCTGAACCGCCTTAATGCGCCATCGCTCCGTAATAATAATCACCGTATCCGAGACACCGGCAAAACTTGACCATGCAAATGACTGCCCAAGGGTACTGAAACTTCTGCAATGACTGCCTCTTCGAGGCTCTAAACATTGTTTCAGTGAGGAACAAAAACGGCAAAGTACGCAACCGAGCGCTAATCTTAAACTGTCATTTCGTACGAAGAATCGTAATACCCAGACACTAACGTTCGCGCGAAATTACAGGCTTCAAGAAACGCGGCGTTGCTCGCAAAAAATAAAGAAACGAAAAAAAAAACGTAATCGCCGCGAAAGTGCTTTTGAAACGATCGAACCGAATCCTTTAATGACGTCATACTGATAAGCCCGAGCTTTCGGAAAAAGCGCGACTCAATCAAGGAGCGCGGCTCTGGCATTTTTATTCATCGAGCCCTGCAATTCTCACGCCTGCGAGGCAAAAGGTTGTGGTGTGTGCCCGCGGTAGAAAACTATGCAGTGACCCGAGAGCTCTGGCATTCTGTCTCTTTCTCTCGGCTCTCCCGACTCGGCTAATGAACACAAAACATGTCAACAGCCGTGGGAAGTTGGCGAAATGTGCAAAACTCGCCTCCGACGTTTGTCTCGAGCTTTTGCGATTCGCTACATTATTCATGGGGGAAGGGCGACGAACTTCACAGCTCGCGTAAACAGCGCTTCGATCTTTCGTTTTCTCGAAAATTCGCAGCACTTTTTCCCGGCCCGGGCTGTGCACGTACGTATTTCCGGCTCGAAAGATAAGTCACGATTCTCGCGAGGCCCGTGATTGGCTTTCGACGGGCTCTCGATACTTCGGGATGAGCGTCGAATCTCGAGTTTCGTCGCGTGCTTTATCCTTGTATATCGTAGGTCTCGTGGCTTTCTTCAATATATCAGAAAACGGAATAGCCGAGTATCTCGACTTGGCAACACCTATTCATGATGGCACGATGTCTGCAGCCTCCAGCCACCGGGGTTTATTCACCTTGTGCTTTATTTGTCGATGTAATTGCCATCGAATTCGTCACGTTCTCCGTATCCTCCGCGGCGCCGATTTTCACGTGTACGAAATAAACCAAGTGCCCTACTTTCCGACTTTTGCCATCATTTCTAGACGCTGCTCTACCATTATCTTGCGGCGAAAATTACTTTTGAGATAACGATCTTGATTATATTTTAAAAGAGAAAATGAGGAAACTCGCAGGCCAAAGTGTGCCTCTATAAATATTTTAATGATTCGAAATCTGTTGATTCAATCAGAAAAAAAAGCCCAGCCTCTTCCAAAAGCAACATGTTATAAATGTCGGTCGTGTTTTTGCGTCTTTTATGATCGTTACGTTTCTCGCACTCGAGCAGTTTCACGAAACCGCGGAATGAACAAATAAACAACAACAGATCGTAAAACTACGTCCGCGCGTAATTTGATAAATGTTCGAATAAATTTAGGTAAAAGTACCCTCGATTCATTCGTCTTAATTACTTGCTTGGCTCTGGTTCAACTGGACGCTTGGCAGAATCAACTAACCTCACGCGCAAATAAAAGTCTCCGCCAATGGCTCCGGGCCATTGTTGCGAATTATTGCCTTAACTTATTTTTACTTCGCGAATAGATTTCGAACAATCATTGGACCAACTCGTTCATTCGCGAGCACGTAAGTTATTCACGTTTGGCCACGTTACGCACGCGTAATCTTAGCTTCCGGGTCATTGGTCAACGCTGCCTCGCGAGAGCGTGCTCCTTTCCGCAAATATTTCTTTCTCCACCCTTCCCCCGTCTTTTTCTCCTCTTTATCTCCGCGGGTGTGACACGAGCACGTGGTAAAGCGCAGACGTAATGAACAAGTTTATACGCGCTTCCGCACGCTCGTTTCATTCGCGCGCGCTACTGAACGACTTTATACTTTTCTTTCCACTGCTATGAAATGCGGCGGCAGGACCAACGTTCGTTTGATCCCGGTAAACTACAAAGAGTGCCCTGGATTAAGACACTTTATTCGTACTTTGAGTTCGTGAATTATCTAGACTGATGCTTTAAACGCGCGTTACAGTTTTTCATTTTATAAATATTTGTCTACTCCGCCAACAGATAAAAGCCCTCTCCCTTATATCGAGGAAGATACGATGAATTTTCGATAAATATGCATGATACGAAAGTAATGCGCGGTAGGTTTTTAGACACCCCGTTAAGGAGTTACAACAGCGAGCGAGTGCGCGGGTGTCGCAATACACATCGCAATGTCGACCGTGCTGTCGTGCCCATGCACATTGTGCGCGGGCGTGCACCTCATGTACATGCGGGTACATACCTACTTACTACCCCACCTACCTGAGGCCCGCATGCGACTTAACATCGCACAGAGGGTCCGGTTCAGAGACCGATCTCGAAACGTTTCTATTCCCGTTTCACAATCGGCTGCCTTTATCTCAACACACGTTATCACCCTATCGACAAATATCCGTGCGCGTAATGCTATTAATAGTACGCGTGTGTGGGTGCTGATTTTCCGTGTCGTCCGGCGAAACCAGGGAACATTCTTTCGAGATAGAACACTTCTGCGTTACGCGGTTTTTACCGCCTTCAACCTTGGACGAGTCGAAAGTCGTCCTTTCGAACGCGATCGAGGCAAAATCGAAGCGAGAAAGTGATTTCGACCTTGAATCGGTAAAGTGTCGGAACCTTGAAGAGAATTCAAGGTTGCGCGCAACGTTTTCGGTGAATTGCGAATTATTCCAAATAGCATAGCGACACGTGAAATTGGTAAACGGCCGGAACACCTAAATCACCCCGATTGAACGATTTCATGACCCCTTCAATGAAAAACATGAAGGTACACAACGCTGCCGGAAGCAAAAAAGCCCGGGGCTCAAAAAATATGAAAAACTGGAATGAAAAAACATTGCCGATGATTGAATTGCAATTTCCGCGGAAAAAAAGCTTTTCTCTAATTTATAGATGACTTTTACAGCGTTTTGTAACGCTCAAGTAATTTTTCTTAATTTAATGCTCACACTTTTAATTGCAATTACTCATTCACTATTGAGCCATCTTTTATGAACAATTCGCGAGTTTTATGTTTGCAGCTATTATAATAAAAGGAATGCTTATAATTTCGCTACGTTTCAATTACCCAAAAAGTCGTAACTGGCCATTTTTACGTCAAACGTTAATTTCATTCTTCAATAAAAGTTAAAAATTCCTAGCGAAAAGCCAAATCGTCGTAAGATAATATAATTCATTCGCGTTTCGAAGTTGCAAGATTTCAGTTGCAGCGCGCGCTCCCGAGTGATGCGACTTGTGCGGAGAGACTATTTCCTGTACTAGCAAGGATGGTACGATTAGTGCGGACGATAAAGAGTTCCCTATTAGGAGTAGCATGCGACTTTGTATGCTTCATATGTTCGAGATCCTTTGTCCTCTTTTATTATTTTTCATTCTCCTCGTTGCTCAATTCTCTCTCCTTATAACGCTCACTCGCATAATCATTATACGAAAAGGTATATGGACATGAAGAAAACACACGCAACGCGAATGAAATATTCGAGCGAATGAAATATCTTGCGCAGTTGCTCAAAAAAATCATCGGTAAAAAGGTTTAATGAAAAGTAATTGAAGAAAAGTAATTTTTCCGTCATAATAAAGCACGTGTTACATAACGTACGAGGTGTAATGAAAAATAATTACACCGAGCGCGGTTGACGATGACACATAAAGAGTGAAAATACGAGGATTGAAGCGCGGTTTAAATAGGAAACACGTGAAGAGAGCTCGGACGTCGAATACCTCGGGAAGGCTGTACCCGCTAACACGAGCTCGTTATACATGATTTATGTTTAATTTAATTGCGAGAGTGTCAAGAGTATTAAAAAGTAATAGTGATGAATGACGCGTACTATCGACGGGGCACTATCAAAGCGCCGAGGAATATTCAATCCAGGATCGAAATTGAAAATTCTTTTCCAAGATTTTCTGCGATTCGCCGACGTTCCACTCGAGGATTCATCTTGATAGGCACTTTTTACTTCCAACGCGAACAATTTACTCATTATTTTCGATATCATACATCACGGCATATAGAGTGACTGCTTTCAGGAACTCATTTATAAAAGAGTCTTCTATTTTGATTAGCGTAGCCAAAGGCGTTGCTCATTAAATATCGCCGGCAGGCTGACTGCCGTATTGAAACAAAGCAATCCTTATGCCGTTGTAAATGAGCTTAATGGAAGCATACTTGCGCGCGCGTGTATGGGTAAATTGACATTTACAAATGGGCCATCGGTAGCATTCCGTGCTTCCATTGGCTCGCAGTCAGCATCGAATCTGCGTACAAATTACAACGCGTCGTGTAAGCAAAACGTAATGTGTTCCCGATCGCATCGAGGACACGAACACTCGAGACGCTGGTCTAACAGCGCATTTGAATACGCAATTATATCCTTTGTAAGACTTTTTGAAAGGATTTCTAAATCAGTCAGTGTCAATCAGTGAAAATATCGCATGCTACGTCCACTTTTTTCCCTTCTTTTTTCATCTTTGGAAAACGAGATATTATACTCTTTTACACAGATTTCTTTTCTTTAATGAATACATCGTTTTCCAAATTCTTCCTGATCCTTGTCTGGCCATTTTTTACCGCGAAAGCTATAGTAACTTGAGATCATACTCGCGGGCGTAATATTTTATGCTTACCGTATTTGACATTTGCAATGAAATTGTAGTAGATCACGCGCATGGGTGGGGTCGAATGTGTTCATACGTAGATACTCGCTTGCAAATAACAGTACACGGGTAAAAATCAAGGCTACGAAGGCAGCCGCTGTTGGCACATATTTTTCCCAACCGCGCCGCGAGATTAGTTCAACCTTGTAAATCCAGTTTCCATGACAAAAGTCTGGCTGCGACAATTGCTAATTGCCCCGATAAGATTATTATAAAAGCCGCTGGGCATCGAATGCAAACACCGCTCAATTTTTCGTAATTCTAGCTTTTGCAAGACGCGGAATTTTACGCGAAGCCCAAGGGAACTTCCGTAAACTTCGTATACCATAGTATTTTACGACTCGGTGCCACAAATGCCACACGTTTCTATTCTCGGGAAGGTGTTTCTGGTATCAACATTTATGTGGAACACACACACAATATAGAGAGGAGGTCGTTGGTAGCGGAAGGCTGTCCAGGGAGGCTTATCGAAAGTTATTTATGCTGTGGTTGGCAGTTATACTGGCTTGTACTTACACGTACTTACGCGAATACATTTACCCGAGCGAATACCGTACCTGCCTTTTCTGCGGCTCCAATATACCGTCTCCGCGGTACTGTATTCGTGCGCAAACACCGCCTAAATTTACCGACTGCAGCACCGGTACCCAACTTTTCAAGAACCTCCGTCAAATATGAACGGAAAAAGTATTTACGATTGATCCACGTGAAATTCCCTTTGGAATTCAATTCCACTGCTCTCTAATTACGAAATTCGCGAATCACCACTGATTTATTATGCGGAATTCGATTTAATTTATACTGTGAAAACAGTGTTCTGCCGCAGCGCATTAACGTTTGTACGCTGCTCGTATCGCGTACGGTGAATGATCACGTCGAATGTAAATTGAGTCGGAATAATTTTTACACGGTGTGAGACAAATTGCCGCGGTAATTATATGCTGTTTGCTCGACTTCAGGGCTGAGTGAAGGAAGCTTGTTAAAAATGCACATGCTCGGCAACAATATCGAAAAAATTACGAGAGTTTCTTGAAAATTTACGATACTACGAAAAGCAAGCAGCATCGAATAGAAATGTTCGAGGTCCGCGAAAAATGTAATATTTCCATACAACATTCTCGAGTGTCTAAAGAACTTTGCGGCGAAATAAAAATAGCTTCAATCAACTTCACCTCGATTCACGATTAACACTTGGGAGTCACGATAAGTTGCATGTGAATACTCTCGAACATAAGTATCCGTAGCCTTTTCTCCATCGTAGTTAGCGCCAGTGTGTGGTTTCACGCTTGATAGTCGACTGATTGACACGAATAGCGACCGCGAAAATTTTTGCGACATTTAGCGGCTTTCCAAGCGATCGGGAACGTGCAACGTCTCACCCCACGTCACGCATAACGCGGGGGGTATAAAGAAAAATCTCGGGAAATTACTATCATCGAGCGGACTCTATTTTACTATTCAAGTGATTAGCTGTAATGTATTACATTACTTTGCATTCCTAGGGCAGCGTGTGAAGTTCTATTACCCAATGTAATTGCAACAACATATCGTACTCGATAATCAGCAATCTGGAAAATAACATGAAATTTCCGACGTCGCTAATATCGCGGCGTAAAGAGTTTAGAATGCGGCACTTGACTGGATACTAATGTGCTACCTGCGCGATTGGAAAATCTATGCTTTTCTTCGATATTTTAATTCGCTTTCGGAAAAATTTAACGAGGAGCAATTGAAATGCAAATAGAAGTGCTTCCCTTTTTACGGAAATTACACGTCTCCGTACCGAAAATCTACGTGCTTCAGCGTTTGAAATGTCTATATTATCTGATAAAAATTACGGAAATAACATCGTCATCGAATTCCCGATTTTTGTTTGAAAATAATTTTCAATTTTTGGCTTTCAACCGATTTTGAGGAACCCTATATTACGGTAAATGCTCCGGTAATGGTCAGGTTCAAGTATCGTGCAACTTCAAGAGTTGATTTAAATTACAACTCTCGGATTCCGTTTATAATGTTGGTTTTTATCCGAAAGCTGAACCATTACAAAATCTTATCCGATGGTGATCCCTATAATTGGCAGAACTATTTAATAACTATTTGTATCAAAATTGGAACAACAAAACCATTCAAATTTCCACAAATCTGCAATTGAATCAATGAGGAAACGTCGTAAAAATGTAGTTATTGAGCAAAATTCCCGGAATTTCTTTGGATAGCAAGCGCATTCGCAATTCACTGAAAACGAGAGTGAAACTGCAAGCTGCGAGCGAGTACATTTACATGCTCGACTGCTCATTTTCTGTTAGCGAGTGGACGTAGGCGCGAGTGTTTGTATTTACAAACGAAAGGACGTAATGGGCGACTTCCACCTTTGGTTGGCTTCTACCTTGGCCGAATTCCATTGAGCGCCTACTTCCTGCCGAGCCTCTAAGTACAATCTACCACGTCGTGTCGTTTCTTTCTCCCCCTCCAACGACGCCTTTTATTTTCCCACCTCCGCGGATTCGTCCATCGCTAATCACTTTCCCATTCAAAAAAACCCATTCTTCAATAAAGTTTCGATTCGTTTACCGCCAATTTCTCGTCCGAGGGATTTTTTCGTCGGAAGAAATGCAATGCCGCAGTCTTTAATTCATGTAATTTGTCATCACGTTTATTCTTCTGTCTACGACAGTCACTATCATTTAAGATAATACCGCAAACGATACTTTTCATTGCATCACTCCAAGCTTCGGTGAGTAACAAAGAGTTGAAGACGCGGAAACGTTTCATTACAATTATCGTGAAATAATGTCACATATTATTTCGAAAAATGAAACAAAAGTTTCTCAAACTTAATAACTCATTCGCGAGTCTTGGAAAACTAGTTTTTAGGACGGATAAAACGTTTTTAGGGATGATTGATCGACCGCGATTATAAAGTAATGGATGAGCATTACGTGTCATTCGTAAAATAATAAAGAAGGAAAGACGAAGACGAAGGAAGAGAAAGGTAGAAGGAGTGACTCGCAAGAGCTACGCGGAAACTTTTCCCACGCCGAGGTCCCAGACATTTGGTCCAATAATAACACTAATTTTGTCTACGGAGGAAACTTATTGTCCGGTCGATGCGTCTACAGCGGATGCGACTCTTGTATGCGCCGTACCTCCCGTATGCACGTGTGGATTCGATGAGAAACAACCCCTCTTGCGTCATCGAAACAACGACCATTTTTCAACATCAACATTTCACTAATTTCAAGCAAGATCCGAATTTGAGAAACAGAATTGGACAAAGTAATTGACTTCGAGGTTTTCCAGACTTCCAAAGCAGGTAAAAACAGGTTATTTTTTCACGAGGTCGGACCGTGTAATTTCGAATCATTTAGCCGCAGAACGCACTTTTCATCCACTTACAACTTTATCGAAAGAATTTAATACGGGGCATGAACGCGGCGTATACGATATTAATTCGCTTTATCATAAGATCGGCGCTACCGCGAGGATATTGCCGCTCTTGGAGCCGCGTAGTTGCCAATAGAATTCTCATGGCACGTCAGGAATTCGAGGCGTTTGTAGCGGCAAGGGTTTTATCGGAAATAATGGTTCTCCTTAATTGTAGCGAATACCGAGAGCGGAGATTCCAGGGCCATTTAGCGAACCGGAAGTCTCTTGTGTCGCAAAAGTACCGGACAATGAAGTACTGAATCCTGCCTGTCGCCGAAACAGAGAATCGCACTCAGAGTTCGAAAAATCTCTTTTCCGATAACCTTGTTTGCCTCGTAAAATTATGTTTAACTGCCCACGCCGTCAATAAATGCCAGCACTTTTGCAAAGTTACAGCGAATACATCATACTTTGAAAAACCATAGAAATATTGCCTTTTTCCACAGAAATCTTGGCGCTGATGAAAGTTCATCAATACATGTAAAAGATTATTGCAAAATACACCTTTGTACGTTATTTCAAGTTTCTAGCTATAAATTTATTTTTTTGAAAAACTACAATACTATTGTATTCTATTTTGACCTCTCCACGCAAATACGAAAAGTGCTCCGAGGTACAACACTCTCCCTACGCCGAATACAATGTAGTCTCGTCAGTAATCATCGGTCTTTTTTTATTCTAAAAGCGTCGCCTTCGTTTCACGTCTAGAACCGAACAAGTCTACAATGTTTCGACGTGTGACACTTTAAAGGAAGTTTCTCCGTATCATTGCCCGTTATAACACTCGTTGCATTTTCAGGTGTCATGACCCTTCTAATTGAATTAGCGTATTGGCCGCGGAGCGACAAGAAGAACTCGGGCTAATGACCCCATCTTCGTTAGTCGTCGTCGCTGCGAATTCCCAAAGGGACCGTATCACCGGCAGCCCTCTCATTAGGATAAAACAACTCGCGAGACCGTACCCGTCGTTGTTAACTGGATTACACGCCAAGTTTCTGCGCGTACGACAGCTCTGGTAAATCGCGCCGCGGTGCGGAATTCCGCGCGACAGCCACCGATGGAACTAATCGTGATATCTCGCCTCGAAATTTGACCCGCTCTCGGACGTTCGCGAGAACCGAATTTTTCCTCGAGTAGGATTCGTCAAACAGTCGAAACTTTGTTCCAAGAATAGCCGGCTCGTTGCGAATTTGCTTTCGTTTTCATTTACGGTTATCGCGCGGTGGAGTGATTCATCGAATACGGTACATTTTGGAGCCTCCGGTGTTTTCCATTCCGCGAAACAATATTTTCATCTCATTGAAATCGATTTATTATTCATTAGCGATGTAATAACATGGAATATGTGGGACGCGGTTTGACATTACCCGGCAAGACGGACTACGTTAAGAGATCGGTTATTATTTATAATTCAGCTTTGAAGTTTCGTGACTCACATCGATAGGGATCGAACGATCGCATTAATTACACATCAATCATTTCGCAGGTATTCGATATGATCTAGGATAACAATCATCCAGAATTATCGAGTTAGTTAAAGTAATAGTCGTTTAGAACAATTTGCAGTATTTGCATCGTGGAACTGATTATGCAACGATGTTAAATATGCAATCGTTACGATAGGAAACTCGTGAGTATTCTCGAATGACTCATTCGGAGTGAAACGAGTGAAAAAAGGGGTCGCTTTTTGGTAATAACAATGATAAAACTGCGTTATCGTTTCTCGATTGTTCAGCATTGATTATAAGTTTGATAAAACATCGTGATTCACACGACTCAATAATTTCTTTGTTCCGCAAACTCGATAAATCACGCCGGGTCAAATATAAATCACAACACGAAGAATTTAATCAACGTGCAATTAGTAACAATTACGAATAAATCAAATACATCGAATTTTTCGCATCCGCCTCTTTCCTTTCCGATAAATCAAGGTTTCGAATGACTCGAACGTGTCGAATGTGCAGGTGTGATTCATCAGAAGTTGTACAATTCAGTGTAATTTGCTGCGTCAAGTATAAACACATCACTCCGTTGAATCAAAAGCCACTACGATTCGTCATAAGTAAATGCGAAGTAAATAGAAATCCATCGAGACAAATGCTCGTACATGAAAAATGCAGTCATCGGTTTCTCTTTAGGATCTGGCGTGACCTTGCAATTCGATGAACGACTCTTTTGTAGCAAATTCAACCCCACGTAAAAACGAGGCATCCATTATTTGAGACGACATACTTATGTATTTATCATCCTGTCTGTTTACTTTTGTATCCGAAGATATTACTGGAAAGATTTATGAGTGACGTGTCAATCGAAGTACGCGAGTGTACGTAATATAAGTTGCGATCATTCCCGAGCTGTTCATTTTTCATGATGTCTCGCTTTTTTTTCCGCGCTCCATTATTGCCTAACTCCTTTGCCATAGACAGCTCGAGAACATAGAGATAAGTATGGCAAACTCACGCCCAGATGCAGTACATATTTGCCAATCGCACGTTATTGATGGCTTCATCCGGAGTCGCAGACACCGCTCGACAACTGGTGGTCGATGCCTCCGCTGCTTTTCAGCCAAACGGAGGATGTGTACCCCATCCAACAGATGTAACCGGCGGTTTAACACTTTTATAATGCATCGAACATTCAATGTACTTTGTAAAGAAACCGCCTTCAAGAAAATTCCGAATCGGACTACGCGGATCAATTTGTTCGAGCTTGGAAATAAAAATGCGATATTCATAGAATCGTTGAAGAAAATAGTTGTAATAAATAAAAATGTATTTATTATCAGAATAAAAAAATAGAACCCTTTGATTGAGCCTGAAACGCTCGTAAATTGTTGAGGGTTTTCGATTCTTCATTCATGTGGTTTTCCTTTAATTAATGAAACCTAATTGGATCGATGTCGACGGAATTGTTTTTAAAAAAAAAGCATCCACGAACTTTCAGACGTTATTGTTCCGAGAAATGCGTGCCGCGAAACGTAAAGTACTTGATACGAGACCATTCGAATCGACTGCGTTACCGGCAATTAGCGTACCCAATTAGCAGCGCTGGAGTGTTCGAATAGTCAAAAAAACTCCAGCCAACTTTTCGCATTTGAAGCGAACAGTTTCTGCTACTTTTCAAGTATCGCTTGCTCTTCAAAGGGATCGGGATGTGAAGAGTATCGCGACATTTACAGGCATAATCATTGCAGCTCGCGCGATAATGGGACGAACGTATAAATCATGGAACAATGGTGATAGGCAGGATTGTGTGCCTTCTTTTCCTTTCTCTCGCTCTCGTGTTAGCCTAACATGAAAGGATAAGGTTGCGTGCGAAGCATAGAATAAAAGCGTACCTGAAATACAAGCATAAATCATAGCCTGACAATAAGACAACTGTTCTGGCGGTAAAGTGAATAAAAGTATCGTTGAAAGGTTCGAGAAAATGACTTCTTGAAGCTGCATTCGTCGAATCGTTACAAGTTCTTCTACGCGTCTCAATCTTCAAAGAAGATGAGATCGTCATCGGCAACCGAAATCTCCAGGATCTCAAACTTGGCTAGAATCGAGGAATTATGAGGTGAGGAATTTTTCGAAATCGACTAAGCGAATGGAAGAAAAAAAGGCGTATTAACTCCGATCACTCTCGGAGATACACGGCGGCAACAATCGTCCTTCGCATAGCTTCGTGATCATCTCGGATAGCGATGGATCATTGGCATAGCGCGCAATATCCTAGTCACGGTTCGTTACGATTATACGCTGCGTTTTCACTGTCAGAAGAGCTACGGAGGGAAGATAACGGTTTTGACAAGAGGACGTGGTCTCGAAGGATTTACGTTATATGTACATTAGCATCGTACGAGATGACGAACATTTCCCACATCTCACTGACGTTTATAGTTGCAATAAATTCAGCACTGGCAAGAGGTTATGCCCATTGTCCACTCATCTCGGGATTGTACGCGAGCAGCATCAACAATGAACGAGAAAAACATTATTCCGAGAGACCTTCTTTATTATGCTGCGCGTGTACCTTTACCATTTCGATCATAAATGGAATTAT
Organism: Zelostemma sp. ZL-2020; assembly: GCA_022816865.1. Classification (NCBI taxonomy): domain Eukaryota; kingdom Metazoa; phylum Arthropoda; class Insecta; order Hymenoptera; family Platygastridae; genus Zelostemma; species Zelostemma sp. ZL-2020. Next base: position 832 of record JABFQM010000168.1, on the reverse strand, counting down.
TCATTGATCATCGCGATTTACATGTTGACAGATGTTAATATTGAAGCTGAATTATGACGGTTCCTTCGAGAAACGTGACGCTTTACTGTTACGTTCTTGCAGTCGCGGAGTTTGTTATGTGGTGGGTCAGAAACCACAGGTCGCACGTACTATTTTGCTAAGAAAATAAGTATGATTGTCGAAATTTCATCAATGAATTACCTAAAGTTGCCGAGCCTTTTATTTTTTCATTGTTTGAAGTAGTTTAGTTGAGGATTCTGAAACTCATATTCTCACTAAAAGATTGCTCGTTTCTCACGTATAATTTACTTTTGTATGTGACAACTATCACGCAGAAATTAATTTTTTTCATATTCTTGCAGTTATTCGACTTCGAATGTCGTTAATTACATGAGTATGCGGTTTGCAGTTCTATTAAGATAAATATTGAGTACCTCAATAACAGATTTGAATATTTACTTAGTAGCGTCTATAATTACGTTGTAAATTGCGATATTGACTAGAAACTTTCATCAATTCACGAGAATATTAACGATTGATAATGAATTATCAATATTTTTATGATGACAGTGAAAAATCTGTCACGTCTTGATATAAATTGATCATTTTCGTCACACGTGCCCCATTTTATCATTACAATAAAAATTTACGTTCAATTTTCGAAAGATGAAAAATTTATTATAAAAAAATGAACCGTTCCTCAACGATTCAAAAATGCAAAATGTAAATTACATATTTGCACTTTGTCAAAGACTTATTTAAACAGGATTCTGGAAACTTTCATCCCAACTGGTGCAGGTTTTTTCTCGATAAAGTTTTCATGGTATTTGCG
>JABFQM010000167.1:0-48492 GCA_022816865.1 Zelostemma sp. ZL-2020 | reverse complement strand
CGTCGTCTTGGACGCCGAGTTATGGTTCTTCGAGCAAGCATAACTTTCAGCAAAAACCCGCTCAGTCATCGACTCTGAAACCGCTCTACGGAAATGATGACTTTTATCGATTACCTTCTTCCTTGAGCGATTATCCCAAGTTCACGGTGGAGAACGGCGTGAGGTACGAGCACAAGATCGTTTGGAAGTACCCGGATGGAAAGGTTTCCGAAGATCCTCCAACGTCTTACGTCGATTCCTACGAGGAATATAATCCTGGGTCGTTAAAGTCGAGCTACAGTCCCAACGCTGGCACTTACAGCGCGCAAACCGAATCGAGTTTGCATTACCAGGGCCCAATGCAATTCCCAAAAGACCAAGAAACCAATAACCGAAAACCCCAGAGTCAATTCGTAACGCCTTCGCAAGTTTCCAAAAATCAGCGCGCTCCTCAAAACTACGATCCCGTTTACTTAAGAAACTTCGGTGAGAAGCAGAACGCGAGTCCCGAGAGTTCGAAAACCTACCAAAACTTTCGGCAAGTCTCGGTCCCAAAATACCAAGTGGGGGGTCCGAATCCCGAGTACACCGGGTCGATTAAAAGCGCGTCTACCTCGAACCAGAACGCGAATTTCTTCGCCCCAAGTCGGCAGCTTTCGCCCGAGCTTTTGTCCAAGTACAAGAGCCAAGCTCAGAAGTACTTGAGCAAAGTATTTTCTCCGGGAAAGGAAAGTTACGAGAGCGTTGATTCCAGCGCGAACGATCAGTATTCGAATTTTTTGAACGGTAATCCTTCGATATCGCAGTACATAAAAAATCCGGCTTCGATTCTTAACGCTCAGCCGACGTTTATTCAAGCTGGAAATTCCTTGATACCGGTAATTGTACTTAGGGTTGACGGCACGTTGCCTGTTCAAGCGCGGAAAACCACGAACTTAAATCTCAAAGCGCTTCTCCAGCAGTATATAACTCAGTATGCGAGCAGCATGAATGACTTGACGCGAGAGGCGAATTATGATTTCGGAGAGACGGAGCAGCTGCAAAGTGAGTCCCGGGACCCGCTTTTCGAGCTCAAACAATTGGCTCGTAATCTGAAGCAATATTCCGAACAGTCGCATAAGTTGTCGCAAGATACGGCGCGGAATAAACAGCAAAATTCACCCAGGGACAGCTACGGCAATATTTTGAATCCCGATACGCGCAAATTGCTTCCTCAAAACGATCGGGACGCGTATAAAAGACAGCAGAAAGTGAAGAGCGTGCAAATAATTGACGATCCTAGGTTCAAAACCAGCGCCAACGGTCAAAATTACTGAAATTGCTTCGATTTCCCGAAGAAAGTTTACGCGCTTGCGAGAAATTTTCTAAACCGAGTATGTCTGGTAGAAAAGTAGCAGTATTTACTTGATTATGTACCTGAGATTATGATCTTACCTTGATATATTTATGTGGACTGCAGTAATTTTAACTTGGTTTTTTTCCGAGCACAAATATCGAGATCGTTGATTCTGTCTGCAGACTTATTTTTTTCGGCCATTGTTTCATGTTCATAATTTTTGTCTTGATTTTAGTGAAGTTCTAAAGCGTTTTATTGTCATTGAGGTTATTTCAAATTTGTAAAACTTAATATCTATATCTTCAAACTAGGTGGTTTATTATTATTATGTGCCATAAAAAACACGTTGCTTTGTTAATATTCGTGATGTGTAATAACGTGCTATTTTCTTAGTTATAATTTTATGGCTCACTGTTTAAAGGGGCGTGCGAAATTATGTAAAATGAGGGGTTCGGTTTCAAACAAGTTACCGAATCGTTATATTCAAAACGGGTCACATACCAGCTCTCGTCAGCCAAAATTACACGATTTCCGGGCTTTTTTTGGACAGTTTTTTGAGTGAATAACATACAGTTATTTATGTTTTTATAGCTCCGTTAAACTCTACGTGATTCCGCTTTGAATAAATCGGGTTCAATCATTTAGAAAAATCTTTGTAACAACACTTCCAAAAAGAGCTCAACAGTTTAAAAATAAAAGTATTACAAACGCGTTCGAGGATTACTTTGTGCACTCTTGGGCTTACCAAGAGACGTCATTTCATCTCTGTATTTCTGCCAGTTTCACAAATGTTGAAATATTGATTTTGTAAAAATACTAGAGGTATGTGACCCCTGAAAAAATTTGATGTATATCATGTCAATTTTGAAATCCATTGAATAAATTTGAAATCTATTGATTAAATTTCTTCTCCGCATCTCCAGAAGTATATTCCTTATCCGTGAAATTCTTGGAATCTAGCATAGTTTTCAAAAGCATTACTGCGTTTCTCAGATTATAATGTATTTCGATTTCACTCGAATAACTAATATTTTGACCAAAATTGCTCGCTCGCGAAAATGTAAATTTAATTGCAGTTTTTTCTTTCTATACTTATAAATAATACAAAATAAAAAAGCGAAACAATTACAAGATCAATCATCGTAACTTTTCCTTCAAACAATCCTAGCAATTGAAGCTAGTTTTATCTATTGGAATGCTGTTAATGTAAATTATATATTTATGTGTTCGAGAAGCGATAGCCGTTTGTAAAAGAGGAAGGGGAGATGATTTCATGTTTTCACAAGCGAATCTCGATGATATCTAAATGAGCACTTACAGCAATTAACTACAATACAAAAATGCGGGTATTACCCACACTACACAACTGCACTGTATTTTTCTGGGAGGACTGCGCGCATCAAGCATAATGCGTGTGTTCTAGAGCGCATAAAATTCCGATTGGAAAAGTACTGACCATCCTGGAACGATTTTTGACGCAAAATCGCTCAGCTCTCGATTTTTTTTTATGAAAAACGAGAAAATCTCCGAGATCTGTAATGCGATGGTTTTTTTTTTCCAAAACGACTCGCTTTTCAAGTAGAATGATCGAAAAGGGAAAGTAAATGAGGCGTTGGTGATGCTTGTTAAGTTTTTTTCAAATCACCAGCACCGCAATCTTCGCGAGGTGTGACGGGAAAAGGCGGGCGTCTCGCCTCAACTGCGCTGTGACAGTAACTTTTTTCTTCCATTTTTGATCGATTTCACACGCATTTGAGTCTTTTAATAATAAAAGATCCATGCATCTTCTATCCGTGAAGACAAGACTTTTCCAACGGTGGTCGCGTGTTGTGAATGAAAGTATCCAAGCTCTGGTAGACTATGGAATAATATTTAGAACGATATTTTTCACTTGGTTACCAGAGTGTATAAAGAAAATCGCGTATCTACTATGTGGCTCAGTTCTCGCGCAGAAGCCTTTCTCGGAAGGTCTTTCGGAAGCTCAGTGATATTTTGAGGAAAAGGACTAACAGTGAGCTCGATGTTTTCCCTAAACAAGGTGTGATTTGTTTCCAAACTTCAGTTCAAGCCCTCGCTTGGGCTATTGTGTGAAAATGTTACTTTATCATGTGAGTATTCTCCACATTTTACACTCTACCCCGCGCTCTCTTGAATTCTCAAAATACTTGCAAATTTTTAAAGAAACATTTCGAATAACATTCAGCATAGAATTTGGTACCAAATGTTTTGCGAATGATGCAAAAGGCACGCATTTGATAAATACAATAGAAAATACAGTTATTAATTCGTGGCATTGACCGTGAATTCGTGGGAAAGTTCCAGAGTTTTGGTTCCGTGCACATTCAGTACTGATTCGCATAGCATGCGCGTTTGCTCACATTTTACTTTTCCAGTCTGCTTTTCTTTTCTGGGTCATACTTATATCTTTCGAGCATCTAGACAGACAAGTAAATTGTTCGTCTGTATCCCTCTGGCGATAGCATAAACTAATTTCATGCTAGAAGAAGCAGTGGGTTTTCATTTTTGAATTCTCATTTTTGTCATTTCTCTCTTTTGTGCAGATTTAATTCCCAATTTCCTCTATCCACTGATTCGCAAAATTGACTTTTGTTGATTCCCCAGGTAGTTTTATTACTGACAACATGGCCATGCGTGAGGGCAGACAATCCGATACTGGAACAAGACGCGGTAGCTTCTGCAAACGTTGATAATCTGAGGAAGGCAAACTCTGAAAGAACTGCTCGAGGTTTTGGTCCCATAGTGGTTCCAGACTACCAGACTTCCCAACCCAATGCTGATTACGACGATTATTATACAGCAACGAAGACGAAAAGTGAAAACGTGTTGGAGAACGAACCACTTTATTCGTCGGAAGCGAGGATTCTCTTGGATCTCCCGGGTCTGAACGCAAACAGAAGATCTTTCAACGATGACAGCCAGTACAGCGATTTCGAATTGCTGAAAGTGAACAATGACACACCGGCAATTGCTCATTATCAAGACTCTTATGACGATGGATATAGTGTCGCCGAAGAAAGTGATTCTTCGGAGTATAAAAGACCAGTGAGGTACAAGAACAGGGTAACGAATGCTCACAATTATCACAACAACAAGCATCATTCGGTCAGCGAAAACAAGCCCAAAAGGACGCGAAATCAAGGAAGAACCCAGGGTATAAACGAGAACAGTCAACGGATCAACGCTCAGTTGCAAACCGACATTGGTCAGGGTCATTTCCAACCAGTTGTCGTGGTTGACCCAGCGAGCTACAAGGTTGACTTAAACTTTGGCAGTGGAACAGTCACATCTAAGCCGGGAAGTGTGACACCCATTCAAAACAACCAGAACATAAATCCAACAACGAGTCGTTATCTAAATGTTAAATCCGAAGATAGCACGAGCCGTCATTACGACAACGCTGACGACTCGAAAGATCTAACTTACGAAAGCACGGACTATTCGGAAGTTAGCGAAAGGTCCAGAAAGATCCAGAAAAGCAGAAGAAGACCGTTTTCGGAATCTTCTAGAAAGCCGCCGAAAGATCATCGGGATGAAGGATCGTTCGAGACCAACGAGAGCAGGAAGCGTCCTGGGTATCAAAGGAACAAGTCTCGCTACCGATCGCGCAAAAGGCCCAACTGGAACGACGATGACCGGTACGACAGCGAGGACGAAAGTCGGGAAAACAACTCGGAGAAAGACCAAAATTCGAACACGCAGTCTTGGAGCCAGGCGGACCCAAATCTCAATGCGAACAACTACCAAGTGAATCAGATCGAGAAGCCGAAACTCGTGCCCATTGTGCCCTTCAACTTTGTGCCGGTCGGAAATTTTGATCACGCATCAGCGCTGGGCAACAGTCAGGGTTTCGATGTGTCCAACGCGATGCTTCAGAGTCTTGTTTCTGGGAACACGCTGGTGAGCACGGCTGCTCCACTCTTCAGCACGGCTCAGCCTCACATCAAAAACGGACATTTCTCGAAGCATTCGAACAATTTTGGAATCATCACTTCTTCGCCGGACATTATTGTGGGGCAAAATAGCATGCAGAATCCTGTTCAAACAGTTCTGATACCGCAAACGAAACCGCATGGTGGCAAGTCGCAACTGATTACGAATACCGTTACGCCGATTTACGCGGTATCCACCACGACTGCTCCGCTTTTGAATGGGCAAGGGAATACGGGTAAACCCTTGTACGCTGCTTCTACGGGGACTCCAGTTCAGCAGTATGCTATCAATCAATTGTTGCTGCCCCAATCAGCGCTTCAAGTGTTCGGCTTGAACCAAGGAACGAACAATTTTCAGGTATGATGTCATGTTTGGATGAACTATGCTTGATGTAAGATTGAACCTGAATTTAACTGGAGATGAAGTACCACATCGTATCTAGGTCAAAGCTGGAACTTATCTGGGTCTAAATTGTGTTTTTTAAATATTAGGTCTAGTTTGTTCCTGATTTTATTCAGAACTTTATTCCAGAGATGTTCTAATTGCTGAATAAATTTAAACTTCATGAAAGCGCGTGATGTTTTCGCTTATTTGCATTCAATATGTAACTAATGGAAGGTATTTTTCACTGAAATGAATATTAATGTGATAATAATGTGTATATCAACTCTATATAAACTGCATTGTATGGAATGTATTCAATCCTCTCAAACGTAATTTTGAATAACGAAGAGTAGAACGGTTATTAACGTTTCCTTTGATACAAATATATATTCATAGTGAAATACTGCCACCATTCAAACATATTAATCTCACAAATCGATAATATGAGCATAGTCTCTTTTACATGTGAATATTCTATTCAAAGTAATTTCTTCAGACTCTTTGATAAATGAATATTGAAAAATATGTGAAATAAATCAAGTTCCATTGAAACGCAATATTCGACATTTCATAAAAGCGATGTTCGATGTCCGAAAAAACGAAGTAATTATTTCGAAAAACTTTCTGGTAATCACAAAAAATTGATACTTGCAAATCAATCACGATACGAAAATTCGTCGCAATGAAAAATCACGTAAATGCAAAAGATGAGACGAAATTTTGTCATTCCAGGGACAAAAATCGCTCAATGGAAACATCATACAAGTCATAACGCCGAAAACGAAAGACTACGTCCAAGGAGCTTCCCTGGTTCCAGCCTTTCTGCGGGGCAACGTCAACAACCAAGGTCAAAATTCCTTCGGCTCCATCATCGTACCAAAGACCAAAGACCAAAACGCGCAAATAGCGAAAGCCACGAACGACGCCTTTGAGAATTCGATGAGACAGTTGCAGCTGCAGATACAAAAGAACCAGGCTTTGAGGGTTCCCGACAATTACCAAAACACCGATGCGATTGGGAGCCACAGCATCACCAACGCCAACGTCGTGAATTTCATTCCCGGCTCGAATGGGAACTCAGAAAAGGCGCAGCTGCCGAATCTGGGGACGAAAAACGTGGAAATCTTCAATCCCAATTTGAAACAGAACCAGATCGGCGTGACCTTTGCGAGTCCTTTGGGCCTGGTAGGCCAATACCCCACCGCCGTACTAACAACGCCGGTACCATTACTCAGTACCACAAATTTCGCAACTGTAAGGCCAATGCTTTCCTCCACGGACGCGGCAGGTTTGCACGGTTACGTTGATTCGTTAACGGAGCTTGGCTCGAAGGTGAATCAAGGAAACAACCAAAATGCGTTCAATCCAATCAACTTCATGCCAAATTTGGATGTGCTGAAGAATCAGATTTATCTGAATGAAAAAAACAATCAGGATTTGGTTCCCCAAGCTTTGAACCTCGTTTCTTCGATACCGGGAGGCAATTTCTATAAGAACAACGCCGGAGCTCAACGCGAGTTGATCTCGAAACCAAGGGTGACCTCCGACTTTGAAAAATACGCAGAAGAGATGCTGCGGGAATCCGTGAGGACCATTCAGAACACTCAAAAGTGGAACAAGGATCGCAGATCTCCGCACAACATCAACCTGACCGATGATTCGGCCCTTGCAAGGTTGAAGAACGAATTGCTGAGGTTCAAGAATTCGGTGCGTGGAAGGGATAAGGTTCGGGATGTTTTGGAAGCTCATCAAACCGAGAACAAGTACCACGTGGTCGATCCAAGACCCGGGAAATCGGTAAGCGACCACCGCAAACCTGATTTCACCATGGCCAAATTGGAAGAGTTGCTGATGAACGACTACAAGATGCACACGCCGGCATCTCCCGAAGACATCCACGTTTACCATCATCATACTCCTGGTCGCGGCCACAAAGATTCGAGTTACAGCAATGACTACAAACCGCAAGAGTCTGGGTACGAGATTCACGATTACTTGACACCTCCCAAACTTAAATCTTTCCTCTCGAAGAGTCCGTTTTACGATAAACCGTTGAAGAAGAGACCTGGAAGGCATCACGACAGTCCCAGGCCGAAAAGCGCTAAAACTGCCGACGTTTCCGCTTCCGGAAGTCACGAATACGGAGTAGCGTACGAGAATCGTCCGGTTCGATCCTTCGTTGGCAAAGCTCCTCGAAAGCGACCGTCTCGCGAGTTCTATCCGGTTTTAACGACATCTTATCCTTCGGTTGAGACCGGCAGATTTTCCCATGACCATAAAACTAAGGACACGTACGACATCAATCACCCGAGGACGCACAATCTTCTCGGCCTGTTGATGAAGAATCCGCAGCTACCACATGGGGCTGCTTCGAGCTACGCGCGCAATAACGACGACCCGAACAAATTCTACGAGCAGGGCATTCGGCGAAAGTATTCGCCGAGTAACGAGCCCGCAACAGGGCTGAAAAAAAAGTCTGACTCTCACCAAAATCCCGCTTCGTTGAATCCCAGTAATCGTCACAGAGTAGAACGTAAATCGTATTTATAAACATGATTTCTAGCGGAATGCGAGCGCCTTTGATTAAATCCGGTCTGCAAGTCGTTAGATTGACGTTGCTATAATGCAGATGATGACGAAAAGGACTCTAGTATTTGCGCATTTGCAAGTGTTTGCAAAGAAAAACAGCTACGGATTTCAGCCAAATTACAAATGGCCAGAGTATCCTTACGAAATACGTAATTTAAAGATAATTTGATGATTTGACCCATGACAATGGAAAGTTATCCGAGTAGTTTTAAATTGTTTATTGTTAGTGTTTTTCTAATTTTAAGACTCGTGGGTGTTCCGTCCACCATAACGATTTTGTACATACGAATAACAGAAATAAACCTTGTGTAATATTTATCAAACATTCGATTTCTCGTGCATCTCGTTCGAATCGCGTAATACTTGGCGAATTTTTTTTCGTCGAGAAGGACACTTTAAAGTAAAATCGATACGTTACGTTGCGCAAACAACATGATTTGCTCTTAAGGTTGTGCAATGTTCAGACATTATAATCACTTTAAATATTTAAACGAATCTAAAATACAATCGCAGAATAAATGGATCGGAAAATAGCAGTTAAACGCCGTCGTTATATTTTAATGTCTCAATTAATGAAAAAATTGAGAAATTATCCCTCCCTGGTCCCGAGTTTTCTATCAATTAATGAACTTGATAGGAAATCGATGATTCGCAATTTTCCAGCTCCAATTTATATCAAGATTAAAATTTCAAAGTGTATGCAAATAGCGATGATGGAAACTCGGGAAATTTGTTAATTGAACGCTTTCTGCGTAATCGAAGCTCATGTTTTTTTCTCTAATATTTCAAAGCGTTTAAATGAGCAGCCCGAGAGTAGACAGATTATCATAATTCATTTTTCCCGTCTTAAAAATATAACGAAAGTCGACATTATAAATATTCATCGTGAAAAAGAAGTCAAGAGCCCAATTAATTGAAAATGTATACAGCAAAGAGTACTTCTTAGAAAGCTCGATTTTCATATTCATTGATTATCTCAGAGAAAAGAACAAACACAACTTCAACTCATTCCTCTTGGAAAAGCACGAAAGTGTGAAGAGCAATGCCACCAATAAGGTGAGTACTTGTGCGGATCAACTGTAATTGGTCTCGACACAAATTCATAATTCCAACCGTCAAGTGCAGAAAAGTAAACGTCGAGAAATATCGATCGCGTTTCTTCGAAAACTAATTATTAACTTCAATAAAGGCTGCTTTTAACCTCCACTTCACGACAAAACGATCAAAAAATGGCAAACCCGGTATAATCGAACCTTTCTCAATCATTGTAAAAAGTACCTGGAATTAAATTTCGAAAGCGAACGACGTGTTGTATCATCCAGCTGTAAAATTATCGCGACCGTGTAAATTACTCACGAATTTAGGCGAAAACAGACGTGCGTTTTGAATGTTTGGCTAAATTTTACAGAGCCATTCGCCCTAAAATACCTCGTTAAATTGGAGCACTGGACCGAAGGACACGTCACATTATCCTGAATTAAATAACGTTGTATATCACAGCAATTTAATACGCGACGCGCAGGATTATTTGAACGAATCAACAGTACGCGTAATGTGCGATAAGATTATTCGACCGGCACCCAGTAAACTTTGGAAAATAAACTTCCTGAATAAACAATGAAATACCTATTGATGCGGTAAAAAGACGACCAAATATGATACCCATGGTAGCGTTTCGCAATCGGAAAAAGAGTTTCGTTTACTTACGTAATGCACCGAATGACTTTCTTTCTGTATCGAATGCGGCGAATGAAAATTAGCGATTTGAGAATTTTTCGATACAAACTTGCTCGCAATAAAGCGCTGGTATCAAGAGCCCGGAAGTAAACTGCAGGGAACTACAATCAAGAATGTCAATGACGTGCTTGGCTTATGCCGAACATCAGCGACAGGCGAAAAGATTAAACTTTGTGTTTCTCTTCTCAGTTTTTACCACTTTTAGGAAAGTATAATCCGTTCCGTTGTTCCGCATCGCTAACCATGGAATATAAAAGACTTGGAAATAACATTTCCTGACAGTTAGAATCGAACTTTGTTTTGTACAGGACCCAGCTATGTCGGTACGTTCATGGAATTGAAAATTCATTAAATTTTTCCGTTCATTCAATATTTCTTTCGTTTCCAAATCGAAGTGTTCTATTGTGACGTTAAAAAATCGTTGCAGATTCTTCAGGTAACATTGATACTGACGTTATTCCATCATTCGACGAGCAGTGACCCAACGAAATCAGACTCGACGCAAGTGCATCCTTTTTTCGGCCATTCCAAAACAGTGAATCGCGATCTCGTGAACAGGCTCAAAAATCTGCCTCCACAAGTGCCGAACTTGTCGCTGAATCCACAGCTGGACAGAACCAAAGATCCTCTGTACAACCCAAGTTTCATCGTTAAATCGAAATTGCCGTTCGTAGAAAACGGACGCTTGAAAAAGTTATTCGCTTATCCAGGCCACTCTACATTCAAAGAGCCTGCGAGTGCTCAGTCACACTTGAAAATCGTTACCAGAAATACCCCGAGCGGTTTACCGAAGGTTGCGAAGCATCGCAAGGGTAACTCGAAGCCCAAATTCGTCGCTCCGACTTTTCAAAATTTCGATTTCGGGGATATTCGGTTTGACTCCACGGAATTTCCCTCTCTCTCCACAGCAAAGCTGAGCCCGCTTCTTTACGCTTCGAAAGAGCCGTTTCCGACGACGCGAATTCCCTTGGATTCGATTACCAAAACAAAAAACGTCAAAGGATCGGAAAGCAATTTTTATTCGCCTGCGGTGGCCCTTCTCGGTGCGCGTGATTTTTCCGGGATAACGCCTGCTTTGCGTGAGCAGCCGACGATGTTGAAGGTCGGGAGCAATCTTGATTTACAAACGAAACCGTACTTCAAGTCCAGTTTCGGCTCCCCGACTTCGATTATTCCTGGTTTAGGCAACCCCGAGCACGTTTCGGCATCGACGGCCAACATTCCGCAGGGGCCGATCGTGACTTCCCGAGACGTTGGTGATTATTCGCAATCCACGGAATTTGACGGCACAGATGTGGGTTTTCCTGGATTTCCGAGGATACAGCCGAATAATTATCAAGCCCTGAAGGATCAGCCTCAATTACATTTTACCAATATCAAGGACGATTCCAAATCGCATCACAACAAACCTTTCCAGAAGTTCAGAACCGACGTCGAAATTGTGAATAAAAAAAAGCCTCGCCCTACCCCTCCATCCATCCCCGAGGACGAAGAAGACAAGGACGAAAGTGACGATGACGGAAACGACAATGACGAAGAACGCGATTCGGGTAAAATCACAATTTTCACGTTATTTTTCTGCTGCGTTTTTCCACCGCCGTAAATAAATTCTTTTCAACGGATTTCAGATTTTAAATTCTTCGGAAAAGAATCCAGGCAAAACACTGATGACGAGGAAGATTATTCGGAAAAGTTTTCCAACACAAAAGAATCCGGGGAAGATGGCGAAAAACCATACGCCCTGAAGCTTTACGACGAGAAATTCGGGAAGCATTCCAGAAAGTTTAAGGACGAGAGCAAAGACGCGAAAACCGAGTCTCTTCTAGATTTTAGCGCGAGTGATGATAACGACGATAAATATTCCGAGTACCGAGACAATTATTCGCCGGCAAAGGGCACTTACAAAATTTCCGATGAGGAGAGCGAGGAGGAATCTCAATTGAACGAAAAACAAGAGGTCGCTCACGATGATTACCCATTAACGACGAAACAACGACCCAATGGAAACTACGGAACGGGCTTTGACGAGAATTTTGAGAAGCTCTTCCAAAGCATGGAAAAGCCTTCGAAAAAAAGTGGGTATTTTTTATTTATTCCGTGTACATTGTATTTTTTGAATTTGTATAATTCGTAGATTCCGGATCAAAGAAAAAACCTCGCGAATCCGACGAAGCTCGATTCTTCTCGTCAGTGAATAGCAAAAAGGCACGAAATATTCCCAGGTACGAGTATGAGCAAGATCCTAATTGGACCAATGTTCAAAGCCCTTCGAGACCTCCTCAAAAACGCGACGAAAATAGAGCACGGAGTTTGGAAAAACAGGCTTTGGAAGGCTATGAAGATAAGAATATTTCTCAGCTTATCAACGAAGCAGCTTTCGGACATAAATTGCTCGGCAGCGAGAGTACTTTAAAATCCATCAATCACCTCGCCGACGCGCGCATTCACACGAATTCAAAAAGCCCTTTAAAACAAGACATTCATACTAGTCCCTCTTTTCATAAATCAAATATCCCGAGGAATAAAAAGAGGCCGCACCGCGAGGTCGAGAATCCTTATTCCATCTATCCCGGAAATAAATGGTCATCAAACAAAAGCTCCCCGGACGTCACGGAGAGTTTCGAAAGTCCCTTTTCGAAAGCGCAGCCCTGGAAACCGTCGGTTTATTCCGAAAAAGATAAAGCATTTCGGAGTATCGACGAATTTGATATATAATTAGCGATTATTTAAGCTTGTTTTAAGCCATAAGAAATTTCAAAAAATGTGTTTGTAGATAAGTTAAAGAGCGGTGAAATAAACGAGGTACAAAGTCAATGGAAAATTGATTTGGAAACTTGCTAATTAAAATTACAATGAGTTAAAACTCGTTAATTAAAATGAAGAAGTTTACCAGAAGCCCGAAGTAACATTTTTTATTCAACTTTCACGTCAACCTTACGTAAGATCTTTACTGTATTGCAAAAAAATGACATAATTCGGACAAGAATGCCCAGCCGGAAGAGACGATAAACAATTTCTGCACGGCTTCCTCGACTGCAACATAAAGACTCCATTCAAACTTCATGGTGCCGGCGATTAAATAGCGATTGGGCTGAATAGAGTAGTTTGGCCAATCGTCATTATGATCCCCGGGTCTATAATTTCGTCGTCGGTACAAACACTACTTTAATAAATTTAATTGATATATTATTACTACAACATATTTGAGACCTTCACTTCCAACGAACAAGCACTATATAAATCCCATAAAACAAACCACGAAATATCAGTCGCAGCATCGACTTTTGGACAAGATGTTTGTTTTCCTCGTGGTAAAGTATTTTATTCAAAATTTTCATTCTTTTAAAGAACTGGACTTGAGTATTTAATAAAAATCCAGATTGTTTCCGCCGTTTCTTTGGCGTCCGCTTCGGAGACGCACTCCGGTTCGGCTCAAAAAGGAAAAAGGGGAATCGGATACTTCGGGACGCCGGGGATCTATAGTAACTCTTACGGCAATTACCAACCTTACGGAGTTTCGTCATGGAACCCTTCGAGTTTTGCGGGATGGAACGGTCCCATTATATCTGATTTAGCTCTCGGACAAATCCAATTGCAAGCCGCGCATAACCTCGCTCTGCAAGTAAGCAATCAAAAGCATCTCGAGCCGACTTTGCGAGGCTCTCAAAGAATATCGTTTGCATTGTTGCGTCCACCAGAAAGATATACACAAACAGCTTTGCATCCTTGAAGACGTTCTCTGTAGCATCAAAGATAACTCTCGCTTTTTGGACGTTTTTTCCAGGCTTTGAAAGACCCGCATCCTGGAACACCCAGCATCGGTTACGCGCCGGAAGTGATGCGCGCGATTCAACAAGCAAAAGAAGCGAATCACTATGTTCTGGTGGCTCAACAAAGAGTGGTCGAGGCTAAAGAAGCAGCTGTTCTGCAGCAGAAGATTGCTCTGGCTAAAGAAGCGGCGGCTCGAGAAGCCGCGATAAGGTATTTATTTCTCACCCAGAAAAGTGCGCTAGGAACTTATCTCACGAAGCGAATTCCGGATGATAATAATTTTTTTAAGTCTGTGAAATCAGACTTTAAAGTAATCAAATCGATGATTCTTTAAGGTCGGAAGAGATTTCGGCCCATGCTCTGGCCGAAGCGCGAGCAAGCGCCAAACAATTGATCGCTCTTCAGCAAAGGCTTGCTACACTTAAAGATGCCGTCGCAGCGGCCCAAAGGGTAGCCGCGGCCAGAGAGACAGCTGCCGCTGCAGCTATTCAGCGAAACGCGGCTGAGACTGCTGCTGAACTGAGAAAACAGGACGTCGATAAACAGATTACCCAGAGCGAACAAGAGGCAAAGGTAAACATCGTAATGCTGTTTTGTTTATGCAACGGAGGCGAAGAGAATGAAAATTTGAATAACAATCGAGTTACGAGGTTTGGTTTTTGGCGAGAGATTGCTGGCAAATTGTTGCTGGGGGATATTAGAAAATGATTAGGGTCAGAAGTTGATTGCATTCAGGTCTCGATCGTTGACTGATGAAGTTATGCATGAAAGTTATCGGCGTTTTGTTTCAGCGTTATATGAGATATTAACGAGTAATTGATTTTCCCAGGCAAAAGATTTGGTAGCTGCTAAAGAAAATGCCATCGCCAATGCTTTACATCATTCCGCCGCGGAGAAGCCCGGATTCCGTCAATGGGGATAATTTTTGTACGATTTTAATCTTTACGAAATAGATGAAACGATAAAACTGTTGATAAACATTTTTTCAATCGTTGATTTATATGTACCATTTTAAATGTAGCATTTGTTAATAAATTTGTTTCGGTGGGTAAAGCTCGAGATTTAAACTGTAATTATCCTTGAAACTAATCCATATGAATGAAGAAATGTAATTTTAGATTAATTAATAAATGAAGAATTTGGAGTAGACGAATGTAGAAATGAAATTGTAGAACAACGTGATGCGAAACCAGCGAAAGTTTAGCCATTATCTCAATGTATCTAATCTAGTGTATTTTTGTACTTATCTCGGAATCATTACAGTTGTGAATTTCAAGACAATGACATTGCTGGAACATAAAAATGACAAGCATTAAAAGTGAAAGTGCTCTGTCAATCTCTACGGCCTCAACTTCAGCAGGTGCGGGGCGAGGTCAGTTATGCGAGAGTCATAATAAATCATATCAAATTAAGCTGGGTCGCGCTGTTACTGTTAATTCACGCAAGACAAAAACACCGGAAACGTTTTATTACTGTTTCTCAAGTTTCAGAACTGACGGGCGAATTTAAAATAAGCGAGGAAAGCTCTGGCAGTCGAAAAACGAAACATCAGAATTTGTAATTTCTATGGACGCTGCGATTTAACGCTGCGATTTAATTAATAACAATTCGTCTCGTTTGGTTGACGCGTAACATAATTCAGTCTGAAAGTTTATTATTTGCTGATTCTCGAAAAAGCGATGCAATTCTAATTAAAATGTAATTCAAGATTTATTGTACACCGAGAGAAAAATACATTTTATCTCAAAAAAAGCTTTCATGCTTTTTGTATTTAGTATCCCGAGTTGCGGAAGATAAATCAGTTCCCGGTTGGAAAGCCATAATGGACAATTTCAACGACGCGACGCCAGTAAATTCATCGCGATCTGTAACGTGACGAATCAATCGCAAAAATGCATGGGATTCTAAAATCGTACTTAAATATCGGCAATATTACAGAAATTAATCGAGATTACAGGAATAAAACAGTTTCAATCTCGACATTTTATCGAAACTATAAAAAACCCAGGGTCGTTTCGACCTCAAAAATTATTTAGAGAAAATATGATCTATTTGAGAAAATAAAGAAACTCCGAGTCACTGGGTTTTTAATTAAAACGAAAGATGTCTTTGCAAGAACAATTTTCATGCAGCAAATTAATGAGATGTCATTCCTTTTGACAAATGCAACGTCCCGATCTCTCAAACAATGAAAGAAATGTTTTCATTGTTTGTAAAATGTATGATGCTTATCAAGGTTACAATCCTATGTGAAAATGTTCATATTTCTTCGTTCTCTTTTCGCCCGTAACATACTTTAAATATCCACGTATCTTGATGTCGAGGAAGAGGAGCACCGTTCAATTAAATGATTATACGAATTTACCAAGTGAAGTTGAATTATAATTGAACGAAGCACCTCCTCCGAGATGATAGAATCAACCCAATTTTCCCATTTGCTTTGCAATCTTTTTACCCTTATGAATTGACTGCTACGCTTTGAATAAACGAGCTCGCGAACGAATGTCAAGACCATACAGGATGTACAATTAAACTTTACGCGGTAGGTTTGTTGGATCATTCAATTACAACCGCGAGAATTGCAAGCTCGGAGTAAAGTTTCAAAATTTTGTATTAAAAATCCGGTAATACACGGGAGAAATTGCCTAAGCATTCGAGAGCAAATTATACCGTCAACTTAGGGAGAAAGCGATTGAATTCCTAGAGAACACCAATGAACGTCTACGGTATTTAAAGGAAATTAAATTCTTTGTTGATGCGTTAATTTCGATTTCCGATTTTCAGGTTCTCTTCTCTTGTCGAGCACACAATTTGACACGTCCGCAAAGTAAATTTAATTAATATTTCAACACATAAAAGACCTTTAATCCGGTGGAGTTCAAATTATGGCAAAGGAAAGTCGATTCATCTGAGCACAATGATCGCATTATCCGTCATTACAAAAGCAATTAAGAGCCATGCCCTTTCCCTCGTTTCCTTCTAAATCACAATCGCTTCCGCTCGCTTGCAACATACGATTCCAGAACAAACAAACAATCCATTTATTGTATCAGAGCGTTTCGACGCTTTATGCCCAAAACAGGATCATTGAGGATTAAAACATTATTGAAAACAAGTGAAATGGCGATCGCGGAATTTGTTGATCTCTGGGTTGAACGATGGTGCCGCCCAATTAATCATGAGCGAGAACTCGAATCGATAATTCCGCAGAGCAAAAATATGCAATGAATACATGATCGCGAGATGCGGCGACGCTCAGATACGCCTTTCACACTGGACTGAATAGTACTTTCATCTAGAAGCGATTCGATTCTATTTACTCCTTTTATCAATGCATCTCGCATTACGTTTAGTTGTTTCTTTTTCCGGAATCACCACCTGAAAGCGGACTCTCTCCCCGTTCATTCTCTGCGCGAATACATATATCGATACGAAGCAAAAATCAACAACATTAGGAAACGCGTGACCCAACGGTTCGGCTCGCTTTCGATGAGAAAATACGTGCGAACGCGAAAAACAGCTTTCTTTATCAGATTACCATCTTGTTTCTCCCCCAGTTTTTCCCAACGAAACTATATTTTAATTGCGAAACGGGGACATCGAAAAACCATCCGAGTCTTCAAGTTTCGCGAAAATCATGTTCCGTGATAACGCGATAACGCTTGTTTTTGATTTCCTTAATCCCAAAATAAATTCTTTGAAACTACGAAGATTCGAATAACTTCTCAGAGTGTAAAATGAGGCGGAATGTCTCGAAATTTTCCAGCAAAACTGGAGTGCGCTGAATGGGATGTTTGGTGGAATTCAACATTGTTCTAACATTTTAATGCCGGAGAAAATTGTAAAGATATTCGAGATATTTTTGAAGAAGCTTGAGAAACTCTCGGAATCCGACTTTTTCTTCAAACAATCAACGTTCCGCGGAGGTTGAAAATATCGATTTTCACGGTTCGTTAGTCTGACAATTTTAAACAAGGGCAGAAGTTTGTTAACAATAACAAGCTGTTGATTGTGTCCTTTTTTTTCTTCTTGATTATAGAATGTTATAACTGGACTTTTCTTGTTTTAATTTTAATAATCCCGAGTAGGTACACAAAAGATCACGTGCAACATACCGTTAAAACATTCATTCGATTAAGATTGCAGAATTTTCCTTATCATTAAATAAAGGCAGCAAGGAGATTAATTACCCGAAGAGTTTAAAATATCATTTTGTCTGGAGATTGAGTAACACCGTAACATAACTGTTACGATGCAATTAATTACCGTGAACGGGTGCTACAGAAGATGAAAAATTAATTCATCACGATTTTAATATTCCAATATAATAAAATTTGAAATATAATTTACAATATTTCAACCTTTGATATTGATTAAAAAATACCTACAATTTATCTTCACGAAGAACCTCAAAATCCGGCTGGAAGGACCTCATTCGAGATTGCCTCTATCGCTCAGTTTCACGACGCGAATTTTTCGCTTGATAAAGTCAATAAAAACGCAAGTGTGCGGTACGAAAAACATGGATAATCTCGAACATTCCATTTTCTTTATTTAAAAAGTCCGAGAAGAACAAGCCCTAAACGTCTACAAAGTATACAAAGTGAAAAATGTTCTACCTGACGCTCGAGCGTCAAGCGCTCCCGACATTCACCTTCGCCTTGGGATCACGGAGATGTACGCAATCCTCTTTCCACTTTGAAAAGAAAACTTCTGTTCAAACCTTCAGACTCTCGGACATTTTCAGTGCAAGTTTTGGAATTGTCACGACATGTTTCGATACGGTATTTTAATGATAAACTTATCTGATTAAGCAAGAGAAAGAGGGAGAAAGCGGCATGGTATAAAAACATGTTGTTCATTGGTCACAACTGTTAGTACTCTATTAGTCGCTCATCAATAAAACGTGTACGTTTCGCCAAAATCATGTTTCCTATCGTAAGTTTAAAAGTTTGATTCTTTTTTTCTGCGGCAATGTAGAAAAAGAATGTAAACATAATTTGCATTATTCAATCCGATCAAATTTCTGCAATGGTAGCATGCACAATTTATCGGAGTGAATTTGTGAAACGGTTTCCATTTCAGATAATTGTTTCTTCGTCGTTGTTTTATGTTATCCAAGTCGGTTACGGATTAGAGAGAAAATCATATGAAAATCAATTGTAAGTATAATCGCCTTTCCCATTGAACGATTATTTGAATTTTACGCTGCTCGAACCTCGATAAACACTTTCGCAATTTTCTGCAATTCTAATTAAATCTTCCGCGTTATACAAACGAATCATATTGTTCGATTACTCGCAGCTCATACGGAACGACGAATAATGTAGACGGGAATTCGGAAAATCAACTCCGAGACTCTTACGGAAACATTCTGCCGACTGCGAATTTCCATACTCAGATATCCCATGATTCCTACGGTAAAACGAGTTCGTACAACAATGAAGGCTTCACTGGAAACCACGCGCAACGTCAATACGGGAGCACCGTTCATGCAGGTGGGGACGAAGTTTCAAAACCTGAAATTGTCCCGGCGTATCACCAATACCCGAGTAAGAAAGTTTTTAAAAGCCAATAAAGGTCTGAAGCGCATTTGGAACGTGAATTATCGCGCACGCGTATTGAAAAGTTCAAATTTCATACATTTACTATTCCTTTCATGCATTGGAAAAGTTTTTGTTACCGTTGAAGATAATTAACGATTCATAAAACGGAATTTTTCCGTAACAAAAGCATGTATTGGTTAAAAGGCGTTGAAAGTATCGATTTATGAGGTAAAACGTAGTTTCATCAAACATGCATCTCTTTATCCGACATTGTATTAGTTTATTTCCCACTGGAGAGTATTGAAATATTAAACATTGAGCTATATTTTTCGTTGACGTGCTCGTGAAATATGAATATTGAAAGATGATTACGAGTTGTTTTTTTGCGAACCGACTGAATGAAATTTCATTCTCGCACAAGACAATTTTCTCCACGATTTCCACCTCGCGGGAATTTTTAATTTTAATTTCCTTTAAACTGAATATTGAGTTTTAAAATTGTTCTCATGTAATTAATTGCTGAGAATTTGCAATTCAAATGTGACGTACTTTTTACAATGAACTCTGCAACAAAAGAAATAATGAGATAAAATGAAACGAATTTTTCGCTCTTTCAAAATAACCTTTGGCCAATATTTTCATGAAAAAAAAATGCGCGCTCCGTTTTAATTACATTTCCGTTCGTAAATAACCGCCTGAAACATGAAAACTCGACACAAAATTGCAGTGAAATAAAGGAATTATCATTAATTAGCTTTCACGATTAAGTAAATTGTATTTCCAGTTTCAGCGGTAAACCCAGTTGCGAAAAATCCAGCTCCAGTCCAAACCGTTGCGGTTTTCGTCGAAAAAAAAGTTCCTTATGCGATAGAAAAAATTGTTCCGGAATTCATCGAAACATACTACCCAATAAAAATGGAGAAATTGATCCCATACCCCGTTTTTCAACCTTACCCGGTTCATATACCGTGAGTAACATTACATAAAATATTTAAATTTCCCAGTTTATGAAGTTGTTAACAAATGCAAAATTTCTAGGGTTTACAAAAATGTTTTTCATCGTAATAAAAATCGCGGGTGATCTACTTGGATCTTCAAGAGTTCCTTTTCAAAGCGACCCGAGCCGCAATGCCTGAATCCAGTCACGCGAATATTCGCGTGATAAATTGCAGTCTCTCTACTTTCCTTACATTTGGATGAACGAAATATTTCCAGTCTCTCGCACGACAGTGATGTCATGCTTTTTTAATCGACATTGTGCCAAGTTTTTGTGAGTTACCGATTGCGCCTTAAACACGCGCGCCCAAAACAATTAAAAGTGAAACAATACGACGAGGAATATTTTTGAATCAGCGATTTAAATGCAGTGCCAGAAACCCAGCATTTTTTCAATGTTTCAGAAAGCGTTCCTAAGTACAGTTTGTATAGGATGTAAATGAACTGTTTGTTTGTGTGATAAACGAAGTTATTTATGACTGTGTGAAATTGTGTTTCTATTTTTGTATCATCCATTGTTGACATTAATAATCGCGGCTAAGATCGAGCTTCCTTTCACTATTCCAACGTGATTCATGTGACGTGGCCATGAAACAAAGATATGTAAATTGTAAATCTGTTAATTGAGTAATTAGAATCATTTAGTTCTACCATTTTAGCTCGCGTTGCTACAAAGTGTAACATTCATTTGTCTCTTTACATTCCATGAAAGTAAAGCGCGTAACGTATAATACAATTGTTCGGTAATTACTTTTTTTATGTAAATTGTAACGTGGGGACGAAATAAAAACGAACTGAAGATAAGGAACTAAAATTGTTCCATTTGTCATTCGATTTCATAGAGTTTTTAATTTGCAATGCAATAAATAAAGACATTGTTTGTAGTTAAGCGAGTTTATCAACCGCCTAACGACCTTTTAAGTAATTGCTTCATTTCAATGATCTATTACCACAGAATTATTCCATGTCCAATTAGAAATTAAGCGATGCGATCACGCACACTTTATTTACTTTCGTTATGCTCTCTTCACAAATTGTGAACTCGCGTGATTATGATAGATGCTCGGATCGTTATTACATCTCGACTTAAACCTGCATTTTTAACAATTGTATCTTTCCGAAGTTCCTCAATGATTTCAAATTGTCCCTGCATTTTTTTCCGAAACAGCTTGGCTCGAATTACGATTTAATTGTTTCACTGAAACAATCGCACGATTCTATTCATGAGTTTCAATGGCTATAAAATTTCAATTGCGATTAATCGCGTAATGAAATTAGTGGACAAAACAGCGCGACGTTCGAAGTTTCGAGCAATCAAATTACGTTACGAACTCCGCTTTGTAAGATAAACGCTGGCTGCAATTAATTCTCTGCTATGGTGTTACGTTTCATGTAAACTGAGTTAACGATTCATGTAACAAGTCGTAGACGGATCTTAATGTTGATCCGGGGAAAAGTTTAAGAGGATTCTGCAATTTTGGTAGACACGCCAATACTTTCTCTGCCATAGTATTACGTTTAAACGGAAAAACTTTAGTACTATTTACATGCGATCCTTTGCAACATTGTTACGGACAATAGTTGAACTTAGACAGTGAAAGGCGCTGTGGTATATTAAGAAGAGAAATGGGGGAAAGATGTATCAGTTCTGGAAGACACTTCAAGCTACCAAGTAGACGGATTGAAACGCACATTTTATCATGTACAGAATTGTAAGTGCACGTGGTACCAGTGCCAGGAACGAGTTATGGCTTCATTATAAACAATCGAAAACTGGACTTGGAGCGTTCGAGTTTCTCTGAAATGAAAACGTTTGGATTTGCGCAGGTGTTACTTTCTTTCGTATCTTTGACAACCGCCTTCCCCATAACGATGACGGGGTACGGAGGGTTGTTTAACGTCCCATTTATCGGCCAGTTCCATCAAGTCGATCGGTCGGACGAAGAATCTCATTACAATAACGAATTCGCAAATGATCAAGGTTACGACAATGGTCAAATGACGTCGGGGAATGGCTACAACTCTGGTTATCAGGATTATGCTTCCCACAGTGATTACGGCAGTGATGTTCAGTCGGGTGTAGGTTCTATTCAGGACAACGGCCACGCTATTCCTGTTTCAGAAAATGTTGAAGTCACGAATCCGAAGCTGGTTCCGGTATACAAAGACATTGGTATGTTGAATTGTAAATTATTTTCGGTTGCTCAGTGTTTCGGTGAAATTCATCACAAAACCTCGAATAATGCGCGTGGCATTTTTTTATTTAGTGCGTTCATAGATGCGAGGTTGCAAACGTGAAAAGAACTTTTGTGTTTTTTAGGTGTTCCAGTACCACAACCAATCAAGATAAACGTGCCACATCACGTGCCAATTCCAGTGCCACAACCGTATCCTGTTCATGTCCCGATTTCGAAGCCGGTAATGATACCGATCGTGAAAACCGTGCTGATTCCTGTTGAAAAAAAAGTTCCCTACCCCGTAGAAAAGAGTATCCCGGTTCCGATCGAGAAAGCAGTGCCTATAAAAATCGAGAGACATATCCCGTATCCCGTCTTCAAAAATTACCCCATCAAAATCCCGGTATACAAGACCGTGCATCACCACGCTAAATATCACGGTCATTATCACTGATTTAGACGCGTTCTGTAGCGAATTATTATGTACAAATGGAAGTTTAAAATTCGAAACAACGTGCAATAAAAATTACGTGATAAAAACGTTCGCAATATTTTTGACGGCTTATGATTTTGAAAAGAATACTTTGGTTCTTTTTTATCAACTTCTGAAACGTAATTCGCATAATTTTTAATCTCATTTTCTCTGAAAGCTTTGTGCAGTCTTTTATCGACTCGTTAGATGAAACTAGGACATTTTCTTTGTGTACGACGTAAATACGTAGATTCTTGTTTCGTTAATTCGTCGTAAAAATGTACATGAAAATCACAACGCGTATGAAAATCGAGTTTATTGAATGAGAGTATGAGTGCTGTAAATTTACCCGTGCAGTGTCCTTGGCTTATCGATAAAAAGCAGTACAATTTATACGCGCGAGAACATTTAGTTTATATTTGTCATCAACAGTATTTTATAATAGGCAACATTTTCATGAATCAATTACGTATCTGTAAACTTGAATATGAACATATTTTTGTAATAAAACGTTCCGAAAATTATTCCCGATTTTCATTTCCATCCCAAGAATTGCTGTTCCATAAATGTATCGATGAAAAAGAAAAAGAAAATTAATAGGCTGACAGTCTTCGATAATTATAGCTTTCACGTACAATTTATGATACGTTCTCTATAAAAGTTCAGTAGTTTGGTATAGTTTTTCGAAGTACTTACATACAAGTGAAATTATTGTCTCTATAACTCGGTCCATAAAATGAACTTGTGCTATAAAATTATTCATCTCCATTAAACCAAAGGAATTATTGTCAATTCGGTTTATTAAAGCAGATATGCTTCGTTTCCTACGTAATATGTGTCATTCCGCGCAAAACAAAAAGAAGCTGCTATTTTCAAACGATGTGTCCGCTTCAGATAACTCATACCGAGAAAAAAAATATAGGAAAAATTATTATAGTTCCTTCGAAAATTATAATACTCCAATCATATCCTATATTTTCTGTTCACATTTAATGGATGTTTTCCTTTTTTTCGTACAGGATTTCTCGTATCGTCGACAAGAGCAACAAATGAGAAATTTTAGGATTCAAAGATCTCATTTCTTAGAGAGCGTGTGTCTTGGTCCAGAAACGATCTTGCCGACTGATCAAATCGCGATGTTTATCTTGCAAATTGCATGATTTAGCAAAATTGCACCCGGAACCTGATGCCCGCATTTGTTTCCCGATAACTTCTTTACAAGCCATCAAAAGCAATCGTGATAGATACGTGATAATCGAAGTTGTTGCTTCTAATAACGAACCGTGAAATGATGGTCTTACAATCCGCGCGCGTGTTCCAGACGCGAGATAACGCGTCGATGGTCGATGAGATGATTCCAACGTCTGGACGAACACAATGGCTCTTCGTAAAATGCACTCCCAGTGAAAGTGAAAATGCAGCTTCGGCTGATTCGCAGATAAAAAAAAACCGCAGGAGAAAAGTCAAAGCGATTGTATGTCAATTACACGGTCGAAAATGTACCGGATCTTATCAGGCTTCTCCAGGATAGTATCGATAAATTCCCCATAGAGCCTTTGCTAAGAATTATCGCTCGGGTATCTCGATAATGGCTCTATTGCTCCCGATATCGGCCCAGAAATCCTCCGGCTTAGCGTGAAATTAATAATCTCTGAACCTCGAATGTTGATGAGACCTCAACCCGTCAGGAAATTTCATTAGCGCACTTCCGATATTGAAAAATGTCGACGAATGCGATCCGCGAACGCTACGAATCTCGCGAAAGAAAAATATTCCGAAAGCGGATTACGACATTAACAACGCTTCATTCTCTTTTACATGTGTTTGCTCGTTTGTGCGTGAATTCTCGGGGATACAAGGGGATTAAAAATACATTTGTTTCCATTAAAACTGGGTCTACGTTTTGTTTTTACGGGAATATTCCTTCCTGTACGAATGTTCGAATTAAATTGGAGAAACTTCTAAAGAGATTATAACATTACTCGGACGTTAATCCAAAGGTTCCGTGTTTAATTTCGAACAATCAAGCAATTTTTAAGAACCGGAGGTGCGTGTGTTTCATGGGTGAAAACAGATGATTCCTTCTCATATTTCATCGCAACAAATGATTTCGCAGAAAGTACGTCTAACTTCCGTGAAACAGTACGGTAAAATCTATAAACTCAAATGACGGCGAACGCCGATCCAATTAGCAATCAGAGTTCGCTGGATATTCCAACTTTGATTCGTTAGTGCAACTTCCTCCTCCGTTCAATTTTTCTGAAGACGTTTGATGGAAGTTATTATGAAGAACGTGGGATAACAAAATGATACACACGTTGCAACAAGTGCAATATTACTAGTTGATGAATTCTGCTTGGTCATTAATCCGTAAATTGTTTTCTGCATATTTGTGAAAGTCAACTCTGGAGGAGAATGTTTTTAGGGAATAGAGGTGGAATGGAAAGACATTGTTGTGATATATATAAGATCGTAGGTTACCAACCTCTCAATCTTCATTGTTCGATCATTCGAGGCATCGCCAATATGTTCTGCAATGTGAGCTGGGATAACTAAGATAGGGCATAAATCCTGCCCCAAACTACTGATAGACGCTATACTTTTTGCAGATTCTTTTTTTATGTTGCTTAACGTTTTTATCCATGGCGCTGGGGGAGTACAGCGAGGGTGAACATGGCGAATCGACGTACGAGGAGAAATTAAAATATTTTCAGATCCCGATACACAAAAAGTATGGTGAGTATGGGAAACGAGATTTTGAACTTCCGTTTGTGAACATGAGTCTGGTTTTCAGCTATTCCTATACCATACCCCGAAATCGTCAAGGACATACAGGAAATAAGAATTCCTGTACCACAACCATACCAGGTAGATAACTCGAAATTAATTTGTATAAAGTGCATTTCTATTCTACATTTTTAAATTTAGGTTCCGTTTGATGTACCAGTACCGACCGTCGTCGAGACGGTGAAAAACGTCGAAATAAATGTGGAAAAACCAGAGCCTTACGTGGTCGAAAAACAAGTGAGTTTAGAAAATCTGATTTTACCACCCCGGACAGTTAAACGAAGTGAAACGGATTCCGCGAGACATTCCTAATGAAATGAACTTAATTACAAACTACTTTGCCCCTGCGTGATGCAAAAATGTATACAACTGTGGATAAAGAACGACCTTGCTCAGGGAGGGTATTACTTAAACACTCACCGCGTCGGGCGTATAATTAATGAAATTTTCGTTACTCGAGTTATTACGTTATCGTTCCCAGGTTCCATTTGTTGTGGAGAAGCCCTACGTGGTTTTCGTCGACAAAAAGTTTCCTGTGTACACGTACAAACCGTACATTCAACGAGTGCCAATAATCAAGCACGTTTACCATCATTCATTCAAGACCAAAGGATGGGACTAATTTTTTTACATCGTATGTACATAAAATGTTATTATGTAACAACTGAATAAAAAGGATAAAAATCCGAATGACTTCCGTTCATTTGACACGTTTTCGAAGTATATTTTGACGAGTGAAAGAGAGTAAAAGAAGTGCTCGATGTGGAGCGATAAAATAATAATAAAATTAATCGTGGATAGACGTGCGATCGATTTTTCCCCTTTCCCGATGACGGCGCTTGTTTGTAGCCGATCTGCTTTGTCGGGAATTCTTCGTGATCTCAATTCACCGTGATCGAGTCTCGTGTGTGTGGAACTACTTTTACTCGTGATGCACTTTCACTGTTCCGGTTGAAAATTCGTATAGAAAGAATCTAGATCAATTACTATCGCGAGATAGCGGTAGACGCGTTTGTTGGTTCGTCCAAACTTTATCTTATTATTGAAGCTACGACAATTTTATGTTTGCAATTCCAAAAGCTGCCGCGAATGCAGAGTTAAATGTTTTAAACTAGTTTATAAAAGCCGCTTTTGAAAGTAGCGCAGAAAAAACGTAAGAAAATGTCGTGCCGTGTGAAAAGAGAACTGAATCGTGTTCTTATTGACCGATAATCGCTCCAGTGCGTGCGTATGTTGATTTAAAGATGCGAGTCAATTGCTAGTATGAATGATGCTACAACTGCGAGGGAGAAAGTGAGTAACTTGTATATAAAGCACTTGGCCATGACTTTGAAAGTAGCGAGACGCACAGTTTAGTCGTGGCGAGCGTTTCTTATGTACAAATAAGGATTAAGTCGAGTTTTTGTGACATAATCATGTTGATGATCGTGAGTAATTTTCTTTAACTACACCTCTTTACGTGTTTCTTCTTTTACACCAGATTTTTTAGAACCCAAAGTTCTAAATAGCTCGTGAATACCTGAAGTTTTACCTGTCATTTGTCCGTTGAAAAAAATCTTTTATTGTAGGTACTTGCTACTTTGGCAGCATCCACGTTTGCTTCGTATGCGAATGATTACCATACGCAAAAACCTGTAGAAATACCAATTTATAATAAATACGCGATACCGATTCCGCATCCCGTTCAAATCCCCGTTCCCCAGGAACTCAAAGTTCCGATTCCTCAAGCATATCCAGTTAATCTCGAAGTTCCGATTGCAGTCCCCGTGGAAATAGTCAAAAGAATAGAGATACCAGTCCCGAAATTGGAGCCGTACATAGTGGAAAAGAAGGTAATTACGAAAATCAAATTGTCTTCGAAGAAACGCTTTGACTGAATTTCTCTTCGGCAATTAATGGTAGAAAATGATGGAGTTTTCTAATCTTGTAATTGATGAAACGAAATGTTCACAAGCTCCACAAAAGGTTCAATTTTTCATATCGCGCGAATAGAGAACTCTTGTTTCGTGGTTTTTAGGTTCCATACTACATCGAGAAACCTGAATTTGTCAGCGAAGAAAAATTATTCCCAGTGACTATTCCGAAGCCGTATCCTGTCCACGTTCCGTAATGATCAATAATTGAATAATATTTGATTTTTTTAATGAACGAAATTAGTAACAAATATGACATTTACAGGGTTTACAAACACGTTTTTCATCACGGACGCAAAATGCGCGGAAGGAAGCGCCACTACTAACGGAACAGCGTTTAAATTCTACCAAAAATAATATCATTATTTATTAATTATGAAAGTACACTAGTTCTTTCGTCACCAATTAAGTAAAATTGATGTTTCAGTCGAATGTTTTGGGCTGAACTCAATTTATTCATGAAACTTTCTTCATTTTTTCACTGCGAATCTCAATCTTGATTTAAATGCGAAATCCGTAATGAGTTTTTCGATTGATCTACACAGTAGTAATTTAACTGTTACTTCGATAACCAAATGAACCAATTCCGATTTTTATCCGAAGATTACATTTCGGGCCAAAGATGGATTGCGCAGGGTGCGCTATCAGAGGTCACTTTTACGAAGTTCTGAATTACAATCAGGATTACTAGTAATAAAATTGTAACCCTTCTTCGGTATAAAAACATGTTCAAGATGTAAATAAATTCATAAATCAATGTTATGCATAGTTTCTTTGAGTGCGACGTTAATAAAACGTCAATCTCGCGGTAATCACTGATGACGATCGAGAAGTGCCGAACGCGTCGAAACTCGCGAACTGATAATTACATGCAACAAACTCGAATCGACTCTCTTGACCCCCTGACTCGTGAAACGCGAATACGCTGCCAGGAATTTTCAGCTCTGATTGAGATTGACATCACCGAACAGAAGATGGATCAGGAAATGAAAAACGCGGGGAATCTCTATGCATCGCTATGCATCGCTCGTGCTTCTTTAATTGGATTTTTTCCCCGACGCTTTTCCGAGTTTGATGAATTTGGAATTGAAAGTTTTAACTTTACACCTCGTTCGACGCCGCCTGAAATCGCGTTTTTTTCCACTTTCAGCCAATCGATATTTTCTCCATCACAGATTCCTCCGATAACGCTAAGTGTTCGTTTAACGAGAGAAAACTTTTTTCGCAGGGCATTTTTATACTTCGATAAATGTTTTTAAATTAATTTCCTCGTGGAAACGTTGCCAATTAAAAAAATTTTTTCTTCCGAACGACAACTTCCAAATTTACGATCTCGTTTTCGTTGATTCTCGGATTTCAATTAAAATAAAGTGGTGTATTAAAACGACGAAAATGCAAAGGAAATTCAACGATCTTGTACCAGTTATGCGAAGCATGCTCGGAGTTATGTCGCCACCAATCTTTCAGCGTTCGGAATCGGCAAAAGACCGAAGCAGTCGCATGCCCTAGGTACACTATTAAGGAATGGTACACATTTACTCAGAAAAATAACTGGGCGCGCTCCTTGCGTCACAACAGAGAACCACTTTTTACGCCGCTTAAAGGAAACGCATTTGGTATCATTTAAGATCGGATGTCATACGCGCCATTCGGAGCAAAAGTTTATAAAATCCCGCGGTGTAATAGTCGCGTTTCTAGTTCGGCCCGATCTACGGGCCCCATCGTTACACCGACCAACATGATTCGCAAAAAAAGTCTCATTATGATGTTCACAATCGTAAGTAAAAAGAACCATTCCAACTAATTGCTACTTCTACAAACTTCCCGTCATTTTTCCCCCAGATTTTCACTTTACTGTGTCTCGCGGGAGTTCAAGCGGATGCAGAAGTGAAGGCGGAAACGAAAGAGACGCCTTCGGAAGAACCTTCAGGGGTGAAGGAGAAAAGGTACCTCAGTCACGGTCACGCGAGTCACCCCCAGGGAACGCCGTGTCCACCGTTTTACCCAAAAATCACGCCTCAACCGCAGATAAAATTGCCGCCAACTTACGGCCCTCCGAGTTACCCAAAGAGCCAAGTGTACGTGCCGAAATACCACACGATGTACCAGCAATATATTCATCGACCGATACATCAAAGCGGATGGCAAAAACCAATGGGCTGGCAGCAGCCGATGATGCCCTGGCAGCAAATGCAGCACCAACCCTGGCAAATGCAGCAGCAGCCCTGGCAAATGCAGCAGCAGCAGCAGCAGCAGCCTTGGAAAATGCAGCAGCAGCCCTGGCAAATGCAGCAGCAACCCTGGCAAATAAGTCAGCCGAAAGTGGTCGTACAAAAGCCGATATTCAACTACGCCCCGATGTACCAACACCAGCCTGTTCACACGAGCCCTCAATACATAAAACAGCCCGAGGTTCACCAAAAACCGGTGATAATTTTGAAACAAGAGTGCCCTAACCCATGCGCGCAACAGCAGCATACTTCGATGCCCTACCATCCTCCTCCGCCACAGATCAAATGGATAAAGCCCGAGCCGTCAATATCGTACATTAAAGTGCCCTATTCCCAACCGATGCCCCATTATCCCGTTCATCTTCCGAAGCCTATGCCTCCTCCACCTGTGCACAAGTTTTCGCATGCTCTCGGGCTGAAGGATATTTGCACAAAATAGACGCACCGCTGAATTAGATTCCACGCGCGATACCGTGCTAATGATCGGCCGCGATGAGATCTCGCTGACAGCCGGGAAAATTGTTTGATGTACGTGATTTCTGCGTTGGGCGGGAATTTCGTTCGCGGATTGATGCTCCGTGAGATCGGGGTCGGCCCGCGGGCATCCGAATTCCTTTGTTCGGGAAATCGGGGGCTTTTCAGATGAAATAAATGGATTGTGAGACTTGACTTTGCGGTGATTTTTATTCGTCCTTTTACCTTCTTCGCTTTGTGTTCTTGCTTTTGTCGCTGGGAACGTATTTTTCTTTTACATCGATTGTTTCGGAACGTGATCGCAAACATTTTGGGGAAAATAGCGAGTTTTATTGATGATTCGATTTTATGTGAGAAAAAAGTAATATTTTCACCACAATCAAAATTAAACAATTGGGTGCTATTTTTAAT
This sequence comes from Zelostemma sp. ZL-2020, assembly GCA_022816865.1. Classification (NCBI taxonomy): domain Eukaryota; kingdom Metazoa; phylum Arthropoda; class Insecta; order Hymenoptera; family Platygastridae; genus Zelostemma; species Zelostemma sp. ZL-2020. Next base: position 17,738 of record JABFQM010000167.1, on the reverse strand, counting down.
TGGGTGTAAAAAATACAATGCAATTTTGAGAAAAATGGGAAAAATTGAGTCAAGTTTTTTTTCCGGAAGCTTCGAAATTTTGCCTCCGTAAATTTATAAGCATAAGATATTCTATGAGAAATGATTTGTATGGAAAAATAGAAAATTCTACTTTCAACACGCGCGTTACAACCATAACAGATTACGCAATTCGGCAATGAAAAGAAGTACTCCACACTTTTGATCTTGCACAAGTCTTTCAGATCAAGATTGTTCCCATGCGTTGCGATGCGCAATCGTAAACATCCGGCCAGGGCGGGGTTCATTCCCGCGAAGTTTCGACATTTTTACAAGCTGGTATAAAAATGACTCGCATGGGAAGATTCGCTTCCAGTTAAAGGAACAAAGTTGACTGCGAAAAAAGTCGCGATGAGATTTTTAGTGAGTGCATTTATTCGACGTAATAAAATTGTGAACCGTGATTTAGAATTTTTATTTGCCGTATGCAAAGTGCACTGAATTAATTAAAAATATCCACGACCAGATTTGTTTACTTTTTCACGAACGCAGTTACAACTCGATTTTACCTCAAATGTGATTTATTCACCGAAAGATTTCCGGATTTGTAACTTCAAGTTGGAAATTAATGATTAATCAACCCTTTGAACCAAGTTGATGTAATTTGCTCGTTCAATGAAACTTTTTAATTAACGTAACCTTACAACAATCATTTTCCCAGAATTGTTTCCTCGGAACAGCTTTCATTCAGCTGAATATTCGCGAATTAATCCAAACATGCAATTAATTATTTACATAATTACACGTCGTGATTTTCAATTTCTCATTCGAATCGCAGTTTCTCATTTGACAAAATCCGCAAAGTAATACGCATTTTCTAGATTGACCTTGGAATAATTGTTTCTCGTAATTACACGTTGTTATTTTCGATCCACAAAGTTCTACGCATTTTCTAGATTTATGTCGCAATAATTGTTTCGTCGGAAGCCGGTCTCATAACGCGAGACGCGGGACATCCCTCGTTTCCTAATTTAAGAACAGTATATCACGGACACGGCGCCACGAGCTACCAAAATGTTCAGCTCGAAAATCACGACTCCGTTCTCATTCCAGAGCATCATTCGACGCACGAATACGTGATAAATAACGAGGATCAGTACGACCACGAAGGTAACGAAATAAATTCTCATCCAAACAGAATCAATTGCAGAAAGGTTTTTCGTTTCCACAGATCACGTGATTCATTCGATAGAATTGCTCCCTGACCATCCCGGTCACTACATAATTTCCGTTCCAAGTAAGCGAATTTTCTCACAGTTTTAAGATTAAAAATGCGAAGAAAGCGTGTTTTGAATGCTGTTATTGTTTTTCAGCTTCGTATATCGAAGACGTAGTGATACACACTCCACATCCATCGGTTCATTATCACGAATACGACGATTACGAGTACGCGTTTGAATAAAAGCGAACCGTAGCTTCAAAGAAACCTCAATGTCTTTATTATTTCTTTATCGTAGTTTTCAGATGTACACAGTTGAAACAATGATTCACCACTTGTAGCATCGATTTTGTATAAAACAATACATTTTCTTAGAAACGAACACGCGTCAGGGCCAGATCTTTGGAGGAACTCTTCAGAGACGTCGCTCCCTTTCGAAAATACAAAAATAAGCCACGAACGAAAACCACAAACGAATTCGCTACACTACCTACTCGTAATACTTGATATGCACGTTTCCCGAAGCAACAGAAACCACTCCTTTTCTCGCAACTAGTAATTTTGCTCGTAGCTAAATCCGGCCTTGACTCTTGTACTATCAACATTAATGTAAACTATTTGTTTTTTTTTTTTTTTTTTTCGAAATACACCAACAGTAATGAGATTAATATAATATATCAATTGCACATTTCACATACGTAGAAACGGTATAAGATATACAATCTACAATCTGCTTCAATGATCGATAAAGATTTAAAAAATATTCCACGACGGACGAGACGTTGAATGCGGGTCTTTATTTAGAAAAGGAAAATTCACTTGACTAGATTATTTCAGTTATCAACAACTATCTTAAAGTCTAGACGCTCGCACGAGTCGGAAATATGAGATTCATAAAAAATATTCAGGAAGATGTACAATATTTCTAGGATACAACTTCTCCCTCGAGATTAAAAAAATTCACTAACGAGACTTGATCCCAATTCCAGTACGTAACGACGACAGTAATGAATTACACGGAGGTGACTTTAACAGCTATTGGACATGCGGCTGTTACGCGTCACACGTAAAACTCGTGTTTTGGCCCGAGCTCGTACTCCAACTCCTCATTCTTGTACATATCGAGAATCTGGAAAAATACATTAGCTGAGTATAAACTGCGGAAAAATGAGAAGGCAAGAAAATGGGTTCCGCCTTTGGCTCGAAAAAAATTACCCCGTTCATTTCTTTTTGCACCTCTTCCAATTGCTTTTCATGTACCACCTTTAACGACTCTTTCTCGCGGTTCTGTATCATTTGCGCGATCTTGCGCTCCTCCATGAACTTTTTCGTATTGTTCTGCTGTTTCTCTCGCAACCGCCCCTCCTTGATGCCCTTGGTTTTCAGCGTTTTGTCGTTCATTACCTCCTTCATACTTTCTATCGACAAGCGCGCCTGCCGCGCGTTCAATTCCTTAATCTCGCGTTCGTGCCTGGACGCTAATTGCTTTTGCTGCTGCTGCTGAGCGCTTACGCAAAGTTTGCGCAATTGCACGCGTCGATCTTCCAAATGTACGTGCATGAGTTCCCGTTCCTCTCGCCGCTGCTTTTCCGCTAAACGTGACCATTGAGATGTTTGCTCGGAAACCGCTTGGCGCACTATCGGGTCTCGGGATAACTCCCCCTTACTACAATTGAAAACATCGAATACATATTTTGGCATCGAAAAACAGCGTATCGGAGAATAAGATCCGCGTACTTTTTGCCTTTGATTAATTTCTCTATCGAAGCGCACTGCTGTTTCTGGACGGAAAGCTTTTCCTTCTGGTGTTTTTTCCTCAAGGATTCTATTTCTTTTTTCTGCTTTCTCATAACTTTCACGTATCCTTTCTCCTGTCGCAAAACATCGATGGTGACGGGCTCAAACTCCGGCTCGTCTATGAAGAAAACTTACAACGATCGATAAGTCTTGGCTCACTTTCACTTTGAATTGAATTTATTCGATTTACCTCTTTGTCTGGCGGTGCCTCTCGGTTTTATCGTGTCCTGATAAGACGACACGGAGTCGGTAGTGATTCGGCTGTCGTTTTTTTCAATTCCAAGGCCTCGCATCTTCGAGTGCGATAAACTGTCCGATACTTGGCAGGTGTTCGGGGCGCTCAAAGCGTCCATTAATTCTGAAAACATTTTGGGATTGTTATGGAGGCTTTTTGTTCGAGCGAAACTTGGGCGGAAATCAAACTATTAATTCGATCAACATTTCCGATACGGACTTGGCTACTACAAGTAAATCGACGCTGATAGAGTTTGATGGAGTTTCCGAGTTTAATAGAGTCAAACTCCCGGAGATGAAGATTAAAACCCCATCAAACAAATAAAAAGTGTTCGTTCTTTTCCTTCGCGGGAGATATTGATTTGGTTGAGAATGACTTGCGAGGGTCGGAAATTCATTTGAAGTCATTTATAACAGTCCAATCAGTAGCTTTTGAAAATTATGTCAGTTTTGACTGGGTATACTAATTATCTACGGTGAAATTAATAGAATAATGTTCGTAATAATGAAAAGATTTCTTTTCTTTTTGTTTTCTATTGATAAAGATATGAATAAATGAACATGTAAATATTTGATTAAAACAATATCGGCTTTTGCAATAAAGATTTTTAAATTACACAATTTAATTACATTTTCAGAATTACGGAAATTAAATTCGTGGTTTATTCAATTAGTACATCAATCATTGCGAGTAATTAGTGTTCCACGACATGGTTCAGTATGACGTCATTAACTTTTCCCAATGGTCAAACTTCCCTTTACTTTTCCTATTCAAATTCGTGAAAAACGTATTCTACAAATGTGTTTACTTTCCAAATGGATATCAAATTATTAAACTACTGCGTAGTAAAAGAAAATTGGATGAAAATGATGCAGAAAAGATTCTTCGAAATCAATATTAGAAAAATCCAATTTTAGAAACCGAATCATTAAACACAAAACTTGTTTGTCGAGTTTATGTTTGTGTATCAAAAGAAAGACAAAAATATTGCAGACTTATTTTTAAATTGTTTTTTAATATGAGATTTTACTCTTGGTTAAATTTCTCAAGTCTCTCTGCGATGTTGACAAAGTTTGATGGAGTTTGAAAGTTAAATAAAGTTTAACTCCGAGAGATTAAGATTAAAACCCTTATCAAACAAGATGAAATTTGCAGTGTTATTGAAGGGCATAAAATTAAATTCCGCTGATAATAAAAGAGATTTGAGAAATTCCGTAAAAATGATGTACTTTATACAACGATAAAACCAAGGTTCATACCATGAAAAATTGAAAATTCTTCTCGTTAATATTCACAAAAACTCGATCGAAACATTTTCCAACAAAAACAAAATATTCAAAATTTCATTAAATCTATATTACACTGACAAAGTAGTAGTTCAAAGAACAAAGCTTTGACGTTCCATTAAAAGTACCTTGTAATCCATCAGGCGCGTAAATTTTAACCTCGATATTACAAAACAGCATCGGCAACGACATAGGAAAATTAGCTTCTGTGCGCAAAGCGATATGGCGGTACCCAACTTGAAGCCCGTCCAAAGGAACAATTCTCTGGCCCAAAAGTTTCCCGTTCGACTCGTCGTAAACCGCGAACCTCAGAGCAGCCAGATCCGGCAGGACCACCTTTCTGAACAAGAAAGGCTCTTCGTTATAAACTGGGTTTAAGCCGTTGGCCGGGACTACCCGTGTCCGGAATTCCTTCCTAATGGTATCCGTTGGTAGGCCATACATCTCGACCTCGACATAAGTGCCGACTTTTTTATCCGAAAGGAACTGACCGGCGATCACCTAATGGAATATAAACGTTCGATAAATTGAGCCTCGCGTTATCCAAACTCGATGGTGCTCGACGTACTTGAACACTGCATTGCGTAGCTATAACACCGTCGACTGGGCTCTCGGCAAATGGGTCAAACGTTCGATCCGCGCGCCTCATGAAATCCGGCTTGAGTAAGTAACCGGATGATCCGTTGTATTCAAATTTCCCCTGATTTAGTTGCATCGGCAAATCCGCCGTTTGGAAATTCATAGATACCATCTGACACCCGACGTTCCAGAATACCTACGATCAAATATCCGGGCTAAAAATAAACTTCTGTTCCGTTTCTTTTCCAAAATACTTTCGTACTTGTGGCATGTAATTCGAGGAATCCGCCCGCGTGCCCTTGGGATAAATTCGGCTCATCTGGCGCTTATTGTAATTGACAAACTCGATAGCCGAAGTTTTCAAGTAGTTGAGACCCGCCGTTTCCGCGAAGGAAGACATGTTGTGGTGGGTGTTTCTCTCTGAAATATACAAAAACGATGAGCGAGTGTGATAAACCGTAATTTCCGTAAGCGACTCACGTTCCGCGATATCAAATCCTTGAAATTTGATCGGTTGCGCGTAATTGACCATTGACGAAAGCCATGGATGAACGTTTGTGGTGCTTCCGGTGTAAGGCTGCGCAACGACGATGTCCTCCCCTAAAACGGAAACTGGCTGGGACAGCTGGGCTTGATTAATGACTACATCGACCATCTCGTCCTAGAATCAATCCCTTCGTGTTAAGCAAAGCTTCGAACACTCTCGAAATGCGAATCAACGTTAATCAACCTTGGAAGACTGACGATCGATAACGGCAGCGACGACTGCGGGACTGAGAGGAGCGCTCGCGTCTTCTTTGATCTCGTCCTCGATGACGAACTGGCCTTGCATGAAGAGCTCCAACTCTTGTTTCTCGACCTCCAGCTTCAGTCGTTTGTTTTTTATCAGAATTTTCTTCTTCAACGCGCTCGGAGGTGGGAGCGGAGCTCCCGGATCGAGCTAAAAAATTCGGGGAAATCGATATCGAAAACTCGTCTAAAATTTCTACAGAAATTAAATACGTACAGGGAAGTCTTTTAGAGGCTCTTTCAGCAACAAATCGCCCAGGATCTCGTCGCAATATTTGGCTAATTTGAACTGTTGCTTCTTGCTGCAGTGGTTTTCGAAACTGAGGATTAAAGGGTATTCCGAAGTGACGAACGCGGTGTCCCGAACGGCGTAAATTACTTCTCTGAAGAGGATGTCGGTACACATTGCTTTCCCGTGGGTGATTATCGGCTCCTCGTCGTCTCCCTTGCCGTCCCAACAATCCAGTTCCACGCATCTTAAACACGAAGCCAATATCAATCAACCGGGAACGTTTTTCAACCCCCAAGCGTCACTTCGGAATACAAAAATATGATACTTTTTCTATCATTGATTTTGGAACTGGGAAAATGATTTGCAATCAATTCCGATGATTCGTAAACGGTTTTACCTGCAGCCGGCGAGAAGAACTTGTCTGTACATCTCGACGCTACTTTTTCCTCCGAATTGTCTGCCGCTTAAGTAGGTATTGTGGCTGGAATTGATGTAGTAGTGGGCTAATGGCTGATCCATGTCCATGTAAACATCCAGCCTGTCCAGAAAAACGGGGGAATTTTCGTCCGACATAAGATATCGTATGAAGCCGTCTTTCGTCATCGTTTCTGAAAGGACGTCATAGTGTCTGAAACGATGTTATCCACCTTGTGTAAACTGATAGTGTATACCGAAAATATTCTGATACGCCCGCGCGACTGTCGTTCTTGTTTCTATTCAAGTGTCTACGAATAAATCGAGACAAGAGGTCTTACGTTTTTCTCGAGACCCGGAATTTTGTTCGTAGTCGTTGATAATTTCCGTAGCTCGTCTCTTGTCGTACAAAGGGCAGAGAATTTCGTTAAGCGTTGGGTCGCGCTGCTTCTCGTTCAAGAAAGTGATGAGTTGGTCGATGCTTATCGTATCGGCTTTTCCTTGCGTTCTAGAAGTTTCGTTTCGTGAACAAGGAATTATATTATCAACCAAAAATCACGCTGGTTACTCACATTGACTGAAACAGTTCCTCGATATCATTTCTTGGACAAATTTTGTGGTACAGGGCGTAGAACGCGTCGAACGTAAAATCCGTTGGTTCTATGACGTCGTTCTGAAGAAGAATAGTAATCTCGTTAGAATTCGGGTATTGCAAAACTTCGAAGCTCGCCTTACACTTTTCATATTTCTTACCTTTCCGCTGGGTAAGCCCAAATCTGAAAGGCACTGATAAACGAGCTTTTCCGTTTTGCCAGACGCGAAAGTTCTTGCCACGACTTTTACCGGAACTTTTCCGTTTGGATCGACCAACATCCTGAGTCTCATCCAACTGTGATATCGAAAAGAAATTGTATGAAAAAAGTTCCTTTCGCTTCGTAACGTTTCGTCTCCGCGAAGAAACGCAGAAACGCGGGAAATTGATGAATTACTTCGCGGGAATATACGCATTGTTTTCCTGGGAGAAATTAATTATCTGAAGGATTGAAATTGTATTATTATTTGCATGCAAACTCACTGTTTCCTTAGGCACGTCAACGGACAGACATTGTTGGCTTTCACGTTATGCGTAATCGATCGTATTCCATCCAACCACGTCTATAATGGAATAATAACTTTCAGGGGTATACACAATGAACAGGAACCAATGAAAACAAGCAATATTGCGATTGCACAATTGCTCTCGCGAACAATGGACGACGAATAACAATAAACATAAATCCATTTTCCCTGGGTCGAATCACGCAAAAAAGGTCTTTCCATTATTGCGATTCAAAAACAGACAATTCGTCAGTTTCAAAGGCTCGCGACATCATTAAGAAACAAAAGATCTCACCTTAGCAGTGGCTGGATCTGGACATACAACGTGCTGAACATTAATATTGGTCAAATCGACGCCGGAACATATGGTGAGGCTTTTTTCGTCCAATTGTTCGCCGTGTTTGCTGAAGAGTTTGTCGTAGAATTTCAAATCCTGTATTCGGAACACGATCGCATCAATGATATTCGCGATTTGCATAGTTGGAATCGAAAAATTTGAAGGGGAAATTTACCTTCGGTACGCCACCGGCTCGTATATCGCTCACTTGGCACAGTTCAATAACGTCTCCATCCTAAATACAATTTCAAGTCTTCGGTTGAATACTACACTTTTCTGAAGTACTTCTTTCACTCGAGAAAAGTCTCAGAAAGCAGCTCTTAAAGTATTTAAAGTCTCTTCAAAATATTAAGTATCGCGGGTGAAAACTAGATCTTGCGAACTTGCATTTCAACACGTGATTTCATTACCCTAAATTTGCATACTCCATTTTTAGTACAAGTTTGAGGATTTTCTGTGCCGAAGGATATGTTCAAGGTTTTTTTCGGGTTACGATAATCTTACCTTGCCTTCGCTCTGCCAATAGATAAAAAATCCATACTTGTCGACTTTGAACATACAATTCAACTCGAGATCAGCGTTATCCTTTTCTTCGGACCATCTGTCGAAGACGCATCCTGTTTCCAGCGCTTCCGGTACCTCTATTTGCCAGTTGAACTCGAATCTTTTCGTCATCTTGGCCGAGGTTGAAGTTCACGCGTATTCTGCAAGATTTATGCCCCTACAGAATTGTTGCATGGACCAAGATTTTAAACTCCGAATTTTCACTTTTTATCCGATTCTCGCTTGAAAATTGCGACGTAATTTGATCAATGCTCTAGTTCCATAAATTTGTTATCGCGCCCGAAAGCGCTTGATGTTAAATATGATTCATCTTTCGAAAATAAAACAGGAAGCAAGTTTTCAAGTAGAGTAAAAGTTCAAGGTTTTCGAAAACTCTCTCAACCCGAAAATACAGTCGCTTCGTTCAAGCTAAAAAAAGTGTCTATTTTCGACGCGTGAATCTGTCAAATATGCCACCGAATCAACTCACTCGATGTGGGGGATAAAAGCCGGTGAAAGAGGAAGGTACGGGAATGAGTTCACACCCATAATCAAATGTACGTCAGACTAAAACAACACTTTTTTTTCGCAGACTTTTTTTTTACCTAAATACGTATCGATGTATTTGTACGTCCTCCCTTGACAGGCTTTACGATTCCTAAGGGGCCATTAACCCCCTACCAATGACTACTTGATAGTTACTTAATGTCGAACGTACACTTTTCGCGCTAATTAACAATTCTGTTCGGAATGCGTAAACGAGATTACGGATTTTCGATAAAAATGTTAATCAGTTCCAGAGCTCGTCTTGAAGGGAAAGAAAGAAAATTAGTTTCCGGAGCAATTTTTTAATTAATTCGTTCATTTTGATACGATACCGATACTCGAGAAAGGAAAAACTGCATTCGGTCCAAAGTTTTCGATGTAATTTTATCTCCAATCGATGTAAATTGGAGTTTGCCAGTTATAAATTCTTTTCAAACTTCATCCTTGCTTTACATTTGCCTCTATTGTTTCGCCCGGGATTTACGAATGTTATTAAATTCCGTTCGGAATATTAAACGGCACTCAATTATTTTAGATGCAAAAAATAGAAAAAGTTTCTCCCCCATCGAAAAGTTTTCATATTTCATAACGGAAAGCTCATTTGTCGAAGTACATAACCTTCTTATATATTTGGCAGATGAACATCCATAACTCACCCACACGTGAGAACATTATTTTATCACTTTGAAGTCGTGTGGGAAGATAAATCAGCACGGAATAGCAATCGCGAAAAAAAACGTGTAAAGAAATATCACGAAACGGAATTAAACAACACAAACGAAGCTCAACGTAAAGAAAAATACCAACGTTGCGTTTGTGCGGGAAAACTGGCCAAAAAAGTAGTTCCCCGTGTCTGAAATTCCGAACAGAATATCAGTGTTGCATCAGTGATTACACAAAGTCACTTTGGAGCCACAGAGACGTTATCGTTGCGGAACATTGGTCAAAAAAACGTACGTTAAGCTGTGCAAAGTGCGCGGAATAACATACAAAGCTGACAAAAATTTCAGTGGAAAAACTTTGACGAAAATTATAAGTATTTTTATCATGCTTTGACTGATAATGCAACGGAAAAGTTTTTTCTTCGGTAAAATGCAAATTGGTCGTTTCATAATAATTATGCAAGAGCGAGTGGAAAAGTGCTTCGTTTCTTTAACCACTTGATACGTGAAGCTCGGTCCATTTTCCCGCGGAACAATGTATTTTCACTTTTAATTCCGACAATGAGAATTTTCAAGTAGCGCTCAGGCTTGAAAGCACCTCTTCCGGGTCGAAATGCTCATTACGCTATTCCCAGTAACACTCGCAATTTGTAGCATAAAGCAACGTTTATTGTGACCCATATATACAAGATGTTGCCAAGGTCTTCTACCGCACGTTCCGAGTCTCTCTTTGCTTGTTAGCACATAAAGAATACCTGAACTTCGCAGCTGATCATCGATAACATTAGGAACTGTTAGAATCTTCCACAATCTTGTTTACCGAATGATAAAAAAAGTCGTCATATTTCATTTCGATGAAAAACTAGAATTATTTCCATGTCGCGATAAACGTTATTGATTGTTTCTGCATTTACATGAACCATGCATTACCTGATTGAAATTGTCAGCGGGGTAAAGTCGTTCATGAACGAATGAGCATACAAATTACTTCGCTCAAAGATAATTTATGTTAAAACAAAGTTCCGCAGGTTGAAAGCCGCGTACAATATTCACAAGCTCGAGAGCGAAAAGCTCTGTAAAGCCAGTTCACGTCCTTAATAATAGAAAATTTCATCTTGTTCTGAAATTACAATGTGTACCGTCGATGTTGTGAACCGCGACCTTGTCCCATATCGTGCCATCTATGATGGGGGACATTTTCCACATTTCTCTTTGTTCCCGCTCGTTGAATCGGCGTACGATTATGAGACGCTGGGAGCTTTTAATTTCTATTATTCCGCGGAAACAATTAGCGAGCACTCGGATTTGTTAAAATGCATTTCTCGTTGAGCCGATTTTTAATTGGAAGCGCGTATTGCTTTTCATGTATTTTCCTAAACGAACGAGATGATTAACGGAGTAAAAACGACACTTGATTAGTGCTTTTTTTACACGACCTTTATAAAGTTGGAAAACATTGTGTGAGGGAACAATGAAAAACTCTCGGGCAAGAGCTTAGTGCGAAAGATGTTTTTTCCAGCTACTACAACATCGCTACAAGACCTTGCCGAAAGCTGAATCTTATGGATGTTTAAGGTAACTTTACTCTGCAAACATAGGGAGCTACAGAGAAGCCGCTATGTACACTAAAACGCTGCAAGTTTCATCAAATTTCAGGCTTCGTGTCCGGCGCTGTCCATTTAAATTCCACCTCGAGGAAAATTTAAGAGAATCCATTGTCGAGCGAAAAAAAGATAAAACCCTGCTATTTTTAATTCCGAAAAAGGAAATTGCGTCGAAGTAATAGCGAACCGTTTGTTTGCGAGTGAAAATTATTTATCGGGAAATTAATGACACGGGGAACGTCGCATCTTTTCTTCGAATAATCGAATAATCGTTCGCGTTCGAGGGCGACGAATGGATAATTACGTAATTAACTTTTCTCCTGTTCTTGTCACGTGAAACCACTGGAAAATGTAATGATAAATTACGCGGAAAAGAGTTTGTAATTAGCCATTTCCACGCGAGACATTCCCATGTTCTTCTTCGCAGTTTCAATTTGGTAAAGTGGAAACCGAGAGTAACACGTTCCCTCCCGAATCGATAGCGAATATCGAGTATGCTCTAGTTTCTTTTATTCATGAAACATTGTTAATACGATTCGAGCCGTTAACATTTCTCAATTCTGCATTTCCAAAAAAATGCTTCGTCGCGAAAAAGCTCCGATAGTCGATTCAACCTTTGCGCAATTTCTAAAATCACATCTTTATCGCGAAAATATCTCTCGGCTTTTCGTATCGTTATCTCCATGACTGATAAATCTAAGGCGGGATAAATTTTATCTCGCTACCTCGATTTTGATCCAAAACTTTATTTTGTCTACCGCAGCACGTGCACAATATTAAGTTATCTAAGGTCAAATTCGTTTATATAATAAAATCCATGTTCCCGGAGATTGTATTTATTTTACAAAATTGCATTTTCCTTCCTCCGAGGCTATTTTTTTTCAAACGAGCACGCGTTTGGAAAACTTTGTGGCCAATTGGAGAATTCCCTAACGACTTTTGAAATTTCCCACGACGTGAGGAAGCATTATGTAGCGGTCTGGAAATAGCGAGATGCGCGCCGAGGATTCGCAATCGCGGCTTTTGCAAGCATTTCGACGTTTTAATACGGCACGCATTATAAACAAGCTCGCGCGTATAATATCCACGGAAATAAAATACCCAATTGCTGACCTCTTTTTTACCTTACGACGTAAACAAAATCCACTCAGTTTCATCGAGGAGAAAAAGACTTGTTTTCGTTTCCGAGATCTAATTTCGTCATTTCGATTCCGTATCGATTGCCACTTGGACGTAATTAATTACACGGGACAAAAAGTTTAGCCGTGTTTTATCACCCGAGCCAGACACGGTCGTTTGCCACTGTTTCAAGGGGTTAAAACGTCGCGAGTTCCAGCAGACTTGGCGGCGACTCGCCGGAGAAAAAAATTGTTTCGGAGTCGCCCAAAAGTCTCTACGATAACGCCCACGAAGATGCAATTTACGGCGAGATTAAAAACAGTTCCGAGTGAATTCCAAAGTAGCGCGATAAAACTGAAATAAAAGCCTCTTGAAATTACTTTTTTCCGAGGCACTCCAATTTCGCGAAGGATTGAAAACAAAGTGGACCCGAGGAAAGCCAGACAATAAGAGTTTTTCATCGTCGTTTTCATGAAATTTCATGAAGATGAATGGAAAAAGGCATCATTACTCCAGAAAATTACGGAGATAATGCGCCTCACCCACACTCGGGGCTCGAATGTACTCCGAGACGAGATAGATGCTCGAGAGATTTAATTGATAAATCGCCTTGTTAAATGCACTGGCCGCACACCTTCACCGAGAAAGATTGGACCATTGTCATTCGAGTGCAGAAATTTTATTTTCGCTTTCAATACTTTTCCTGTTGCGCCGATAAGAGAAAAAATGTACAAGTGACATTAATGTGACAAACACACGTCCGATACGATTTTATCGCTCGTTTGTTAAACTTATCTTCTCGAATTCCTTGTATTCGTAATTTGTTTTGGATCCAGAGGCTTCTCGATTGCATCACGACAATGTAAATACAGTCGAAAATAGCGGCACAAATATTTTATACGTAAAAAAGCCGAGTTTCAAGCAAGTTCAAGAAAGTTACGAGTGTCTCGTGCGGGCAGAATAAACATAAAAGAGTTCAAACTTCATTCTGTTTATTCCGTGCGCGTGTGTCCGTGAATGATGTAAAGGCCTTCGATACCAAATTCGGAATGATTTTCGAATGAACCTCAAGCAAAGGGCACTCGAAGAATCGAACTTCGAGCCTCGAAACTTGTTTTCAAAAGCGATCTCGCCTTGAAAGTAAAAACGCTCAAGTGCTCTTGTTTGATAAAAAAGTAAAAACCAATTATCGAAACCTTTTATTTTCGCTCGTGAATGGAATGTTATAAAACGCGAGAGAAAATGAAATTGCATTGGTTTTTTACGTGAAAGAAGCGCGCGACGTTGCTAGATATCGTATCGGAGTACGTTGCTCGTTACGTTTCGTAGCAAAGGCTCCAGCGTAGGTAGAATTAATCAAGTCTTACCGGCCTCTGTAGAATAACCGGCCGAGGCGTCTTGTTATCGCATCCTTTCGCTGTTATTCCTCTCTTCGACCTAGAAACGCGTGAGATGTTTTCACGCGACAACCACTGGCGGAAAATGAACTTGCCTCTCGTTTGTGCGGCACAAGACTGGCACTCGCCGTAGCGAAAACATAACTATTACGTTTGTATGCGCCTCACACGGACGAGATGACTTCCAGCTGTCTGGCTCGATACTGTCTATTCTCCTGCGCGCATGTGCCACTCGTTTCTGGCTGACCGACATTCCGATACCACTTTATCGTAGCGAGTAAAGTAGTATCATCCTGTTATCGACGGGCAGTTTCGTACCTTCCACTTATCACTTTATTTATTCAAAACATTCGAATTTTAACTCTCTACAAACGATACATTATTTTATAAATTATCCAGCAGCGAAATTTGGGTTTTAGAATTATGAAACACGATAAATAAGTGAAGGGTTCTTGAAATAATTGAAAGAAAGTAGGATCATTTGAATTCTAATTATTCAGCAATAAGAAATTGCGATTACATGAATTTGTTGTACGATAAATGATTAAATAAACGATTGAAGAATGATAAAAGCCAATGAGGAAATAAACCTCGGTACCTTTACACCCAGTCGACAAAGCAGAAATTCCTCGAAACGAACAGCGATGTTAACGGTAGAAGATACGAGTTCGACGCGCGAAAGAATCGAATAAAATCATGATTCGATTAATGATGTAATTGGTAATCGTAGAAAAAAATCTTTTCTTCCATCCAAGGCCTGTTTCTTCATTCGACACTCATTTTTCAACATCTTTTCAACTTTAATTAATACCTTTCCGACCCAAATCGTGTTTTTCTGCGGTAACTTTTTTTAATTCGCGAGCTGACTCGTTATTATTTCGAGCTGATGTCAGCATCAATCCGTATGCTCAAGGTTTCTCGGGTTATTGACGACGCATCGTCCTGAACGATCACGTTCGTTCTAGTGTCGATAAAAGCCAAATGCTATTTCCTCCAGACAACTGTACTCGGGGCCTACCGTATGAACATACTTTTCTGCTACAGGGAAAGAACGAGGTGGAAGGGGACCGGTGTAAAAGGATCGATTTCTATCGGCAATATCGCTCGTGACCGCATGTGTCGGTCGTTTGTTTCAGGCAGAACGTGACGTGGCGGTCGATCGGATTCTGTGCCCGTACCCCACTGATCGCGGCTCACTCTATTTCCGCACGTTTTTATCGGAAATGGCGCGCCTGCGAGCAGCTTCATCACTTTATAACATGGAAAACGATGTGTCGAGGAACCAGCAGACGCAAGATGAGAAAAGTACGAGGTATATTATATAGAGATCAGGTGCATTTCGATGGGATATAAATAGCGCAGGGCCTACGCGACGTACATATTTTATTCCGAATGATTCACCGCTGCCAATTCGACCTGAATGTTTTAACGACTTCGAGAAGCATTTTTTTAATAGCTCGCAAAAATGTGCGCCGCATTTTAAAACGGATACGATTCTTCGTCTTTTCGAATTCAATTTTACGAGAGAGAGTTTGATGAAGATTAAAGTATTCATAGTTCTTGAAGTGCATGGAAAAAGGCGAGCCGAACAAATGTTTGCTTGACTTTGAAAAATTCATCGACTAATGGTTGCGCTTCTTTTCTAAACACCCTCATTTTCAAAAGAGCAGCCTGTAAAACGTCCACGGAAAGTTCTTTAATGTCTTTCGGAACACTCTCATCAAAAGATAAAAGCAAGTTTACGATTATTAATTAGAATCAAGAAGCACATCAATCATTAAAAAAAGAACGCTTATTATGTTGTTCATCAACGAACTAAAAAAGTATAATTTTTAAAATCCAAATATTGGACTTGTTCTCGAAGAAATTAATTAGTTTAAAAACTTTGTTGAATGTTTCAAACTCCCAATCAGATAGTTTAATTAACGGCTTAATTGTCTTGTCCATCAATTACAAGAAATTACAAGAAATTGCAATTAATAACTTTCGAGTATAATACGATTATTACTACACGAAATTTGCGTTGATAATTCGATTAATTACATTGCCGTCTTTGCATATTTGCGGGAAATGTGACTGACGAGGCGACAATTTTTCAATGGCCAAAAGTCGATACAGCATCTTGAAAACACTCGACATGTAACGATGAACGCGCGCTTTTTAATTTCGCGTGAAAACGGCGACGATCAATTCAATTACTCGCTTAAATCAGGTTACAATGTGAACAGGTACAATGACTAGAAAAAGAGGGAGAGAGAAATAACGAGGTGATAACATCGGGACGACAATAAAACCTGCAATTTGAGAGCACAATTGAAAAGTACGGCGGAATAAGATAAAAGGACGAACTCTAAACGAAGATTGACTGTTCATATTACTATCAATATTTCTAATTTGATAGCTAATTCGGTTTGATGGCTAATTTCGTTTGTTCCGTAGCTGAAAATGTCTAGGAATTTTATCTGTACAGACAAGAGATAACGATGGTCTCGGCTCGTAATCGGTCCAGGCACGCGCGCGGCCCTTTGAGTCTACTTAGACGAAGGGCCTTAAAGATTACTTTTATGACAGGAGAAATCAGTATCTTCTGTGGAAAAATCCATCCTCTCCTATCTGCTTTTCCCATTTTCACGGGGCTACAGACCAACGCCAAATTTTAGAGACAAAACCGGTCGCATCTTGAAGAATCGAAGGGTTCACACAAAATAAATTAATTCAAATAAAACATTCGCACGCGAAATTTAGTATGCAAAATTTATTAACCTGCTCGCACAACATGGTAAGTATCGTTTGCGCTATCTCCGAAACGAAACGCGATTATGGAAATCTACGTTCATTGAAACGTGTAAAAATTAAATCAGCCTGATTATGATCTTTCGACGACTCGTTTATGAAACGAGAGATTTATTAACCGCCGGCGGAAACTGGGAACGATGAAATCCCATTTATTGCCGAATAACTGGTCAAATTTACGAGAATAAATATTAGCAAAACCGCTGGGAAATTCGAGCGTTGCAAATCATTAATCTGCGACCCAATAACCGCGTTGAGCTTCATCGTAATGCTTAATTTTTCACTTCGATTCGACCCTAAACTACCTCCCTACTTATCTGCTTCTAGAATATTCCCTTGGCCCTGACTTTATCTCCAACTGTTTGGAATTCTCCGCAACAAGGTTTCGCTACTCCCTAAACGGTTTAGAGCGCAGCGGGACTTTTTTCAAGGGATTTTGATACTTCCAGAAACTTTCAATTGAGCTTCTTTGTGAATCGGAGATGCGAGAAAGACCCATGAAAAAGAGTGTCGTATGGGCGAGCCGTACCGAAATCTCTGAAATACAGTCTGTCACATAAGAGCGTAGTCACAGTTATGCAAAAACGATAAAACTTAATTTACAAATTATTACATAAATTGTTTTATCAAAACCAAAACTTACATGCAAATACATTGATAACGCGTCCAATCCCCTCCAGCATCGATTATTCCCTGGCATCTTCGGGGCGTGATCTTGCTTTGCGCAAGATTTCCGGCGTGTTCTTTAGGAAAAGACCTCCAAATTTTTCGAATTTGCCGAGTTAGCTGCTGCGAATTTCAAGATCCGCTTCTACAAAGCTGTATCTTCATTTGGGCCCAAAAATTTTCGATGGGATTAGCATCGGGCGATTGAGACGGCCAATCTAAAGTGATGACGTCATTTTGCCCTGCCACGAGCTGCACGCCTTACTCCGATGTTTTGGGTCGTTGTCCTCTTGAAGGATCCAATTTTCATTTTTCTTCTTGAACCGGATTTTGGCAGTCGGCAACAAAGCTTTCTGATAAATTTTGACCATTTTTTCTGCATTCAAGAGGACAACGACCCAAAACATCGGAGTAAGGCGTGCAGC